>JANHFT010006033.1:55940-71604 GCA_032467955.1 Pseudoxenodon macrops | reverse complement strand
AATATCTCAGGGGTTGCCACAAAGAAGAGGGAGTCAAGCTATTCTCCAAAGCACCTGAGAGCAGGACAAGAAGCAAGGGATGGAAACTAATTCAAAGAGAGAAGCAACCTAGAACTAAGAAGAAATTTCCTGACAGAATAGTTAATTAGTGGAACAATTTGTTTCCAGAAGTTGTGAATGCTCCAACACTGGAAGTTTTAAAGAAGAGATTGGACAACCATTTGTCTGATTACTGGTGGAGAGGTGCTGGAGTTTTTTTCTCCTTTGGGGCTGGTTGATTGTCCTTTTGCATAGATGTTAATGTCTGTGTGTCTATTAATGGCTGATTTGTCAGAGTACCAGGCTTTTACAACTTCTCTCCCTAGAAGTAAATTAAATCCTTCCGTCCAGATCTGACTATGTTGCCAGCCCTGGGGATCCCAGGGGATCAGGGAGATTTTGTGATGGCTCCCTTATTGTGGTTGACATCATCTTCTCCTCTTCTGTGTGTCTTTTTATAATTAATTTTAAAGTGTGATTGTTTGCTTTTAAATATATATATTTACAGCATATACTGCCCTCATGTAAGATAGGCAGGTACACAACTATGGCAAATAAATAAATAAAGTATGCAATTATGCATTTGACCCATAAAAATAGCTGCACAAGTGCTGCCTATTGATTTGTTTGGGCCGCTTTCAGTTCGGAAAACTATGAAATTGCAGGCTGAGAATGTAGTCATATGAATCAGTGGTGAAATCTAAAAAAAAATCCCCTACCGGTTCTGTGGGTGTGGCTTATTTTGTGGGTATGGCTTGAGGTCAGGTGATCGGGTGGGTATGCTTTTAGAAGCTGTACTGACTCATACACCATGCAAAAGTACACAAAATGGCACCAGCAACAGATTTAACACATTTAACACTTTTAACAGATTTGCAGAGTTGGAAGAAGGGATCTTGGGAGGCCATCTAGTCCAACCCCTGCCTAAGCAGAATTGCAAAAGCACACAACATTCCACATTTTATTTATATTTTTAGATAAAAACAGCTAAATTTAAAACTTTCTAAATTTTAAATGGCTATGTGTAAAAAAAAATTATAACCCCCCAAGAAAATAAACCCCCTAATTTACTATTTTTTTAAAGCAAAGAAAAGCCCCAGTTACTTACCCAATTGAAGGAAGCTAGACAGAATCAGTTGCTCACAAAGGAGATGGATTATTTTCCCAAAATAATCCACAAAAAAGATGGTGGCCTCCACAGACCAGAACTGGTTCTATGATGTCACCAGCTTCTTACTACCTACTCTATAGAAAGTTAGAAATGGTCAGAAACGGTAGGATTTCATCCCTGGAGTGGACCCCATGTTGGGAACCACTGATCTATATTGATAGACTATATTGGTTTTGGGTGCCAGCATTACATTCTATAAGAATAAATTGAGGAAACTCAGTAGATTTAGTCTGAAGTAAACTATCAGTTGTAGAGGAAATATCAGCCTTTTTCCTTTATCCGGTTTGAACTCGGATGAAACTACCCAGACATACAACACAGTATACTAAACAGAAGCCACTAAAAACACATGACTGCCCTCCATCAAAATAAGAATGCAGTCCGTTTTAATAACCACTGATACCTATTTCTTCCATCTTTTCTGCTGCTATGTTTCACTCTTATTCAGTATCCCAGCTCCCAAAGCATTTACCCACATAGATAAATGGGGCAACCCCATAGCTATTAAGGGCTGCGGACAGGCAGAAAAACAACTATATCTAGTCATTGCAGCCACCATATCTAGTCATATAGCGGTATAATTTTATTGAAGAATTTTTTGCAAGGTTAAAAAGGTAAACACAAAACATAAAAGTTAGAAGATTTTTTTTAAGTGTCAAAGCAACGAAGAATGAAAAAGAAAAAAACAAAGAGTTAAAAAATGAATCTTCCAATCTTCATAGCCATTATGGACTTTGTTTGCTTGTTTGTTTGTCAGACGTTTTTGCTGCCCATCTTACCTAGAGATTTATTACTAGAATCCTGACAGCCATTAAATGTGCCTCACTAACCCACATTGGCCCTGAACCCTCAGCTCCCCTTTCCACACAGTCACTGTTTGCAGATTCTCCTTCAGCAAATTTTTATGAGCATCAGGGACTCCAAATGAGAAAAAAAAGCACTTAGCAGTAGCCTCTCATATCTAAGTTTTGAAAATATTCATATATTCTTTCAACAGAATTCCAAAAAAGCCAGTTGGGAAAACAGCTTTTATGCCTAATACATGATGTATGATGGAGAGCGGTGGTGTAGCCTGATTGTTTTCAGCAATTCTGCCTAAATGTCCCACTTGCCAAAGATATGCCCAAAATTATTTGTGTCTTTTTTCCCCTTCCATTTCCCCCCTCCTGGATTCCTTCAGGGACTGTTGAGATTCAAGGAAGCTTCCTCTTTTGCTGTTGTTTCTCTACCTCATGGAGAGAATTGTTTTTCTTGCAAGGTTTTAAAGATTCTTGAAAGTGTGAAAACAACTTATTCTCGTGGCTCTTTTGTAGAGGAGGCTAACTTACAGTTGGTGTGGTGAGAAAGATGAAAGCTCTAGCAGTTTGTCTTCTACCTTTTGTAACTGCTGAGGAAAGCACTAGAAGGGAGATATTGAAGGAAATCAGTAGAGCAGATACAGTGAAGAGAGAAGCAGGGAAAGGGTTAGTGGAAGAGAGAACAACAGAAACCAGAGTCACCGTGAATGAAAGTTGTGAGTTACTCCAGATCTCTTCTGACCGGTTCAAGGTTGACTCAGCCTTCCATCATTCTGAGGTCAGTAAAATGAGGACCCAAATTGTTGGGGGCAAGAAGCTAACTCTGTAAACCGCTTAGAGAGGGCTGTAAAGCACTATGAAGCAGTATATATGTCTAAGTGCTATTGCTATTCTTGTGCAAACAGAACTGTGAAAAATCAAAAGATGAAAATTATATACATGAATATAAATTCACATATTCTACGGGACATTCTTCCACAAGAATACATACAAGACCGTGGGGTTCTTAGATTGAGGAGGAGGAGGACACTTTTGTCATCCAACACTTCCAAGCCATCTTATCTTCCCACACCATCCTGCTACTCTGGAGCCAAACAATTGCTTACCATCCTAGAAAAAAATTACCGTAATCAGGTACTTATACAGGCAACCACAAGGAAATTCCAGAGTTCTAGAAGTTTCCAAGGCTCTGGAACTTTTTCCACCATTCCAGAAAAAGGCAATGGCAAACCACTTTCATATTTAACCACTTTTATATTTTTTCTAAGAAAATTATGTGATTGTTCCCCTGATGGGTCAATGAGAAAGTAAGAGATGAAAAGCTAAGAACTCTCCTTACCAATTTACTCTCTTCCCCTCCCCTCTGCCATTAGAATTGAAAAATACACAACCAAAGAACCAAAAGCTTTACTCCCTTTTCCCTAGATTGGTGGGAGTTATCTGCTTCTGATTTCTTTCTGCAATCTGTGTTTTGCTTATCTAGCCCTGACCCTCAGGGTTCATCTGTTTCATCCTTACAGTGTTCTTATAGTAAAAGCCTTCTCAAGTGAAAATAAAAGTGTTAATTTAAGGCCCCCCCCAAAAAAGCTAGGAAGTTGCTCTTACCTTAGAAAGTTTTGAATTAAGACACTTTCTCCAAATGAATGAACCCAGAATGTACAGAAACAAAATTCATTTGTTTCCTCTTTATGGCCAGGAAATTCGGGGGGGAGGGTTTGCAGGCAGGGAGTGTATTCCCACTCTACTCTGCTCTTGGTCAGACTTCATTTGAAATATTGCATTCAGTTCTGCAATTTGAAAAAGACTTTGGTAAACTGGAGCAAGTCCAGAGAAGGTAAAAGGTAAAAGAACTAGAAACTAAGTCCTATAAGGGATAATTACAGTATAAATGGGAGGGGAGGGGAGGGAAAGGAAAGGAAGGGAAGGGAAGGGAGAGGAGACTTTAAATGTACACTAATCAGCATACATTTAAAATGAAATTTCATTGCATTCTGCTCTCAAAGGATAATCATTATGTATATACCCACATACACACACATATATGACACAGAGAAACATCACAATTTAGTTTGAATGTGTACATATACATGATGGGGAAAAAGAATCCTGCAAATTTACAAGGCAGATGGCACAAGGAACAAAGTTGTTACAGAATCTCGTAATCCTGCTACAAATACGGAACGTAAGAAGCAAGAACGTGGGAAAGCTCAGCGCAGGAAAAGATGTAATAAATCACCTACAGGTTGTCCTTGACATAGATCCACAATTGGGTTCAGAATTTATGTTGCTAAGCGAGGTAGTTGTTAAGTGAGTTGCACCCAATTTTATAACCTTGTCTGTCTCAGTTGATACACTTATTAAGTTAATCACATGGACATTAGGAGAAACTGGCTTCTCCCACTGATTTTGCTTTTCAGAAGCCTGCTGAGAAGATTGCAAATGGTGATCACATGATCTTGAGATGCTGTAGCCTTTGTAAATATATGCTGGTTGCCAAGTGACTGAGTTTTGATCACATGACCATGGAGATGCTGCCATAAGTGCAAGGACAAATTGTAAGTCATTTTTTCCAGTGCTGTTGTAAATTTGAATTGTCAGTAGAGTAGGGATACACTCCATAAATAAATGTTTGTAAGTAAAGTACTACCTGTACACTTAATGTCAATGAATTGAAATGGAGTATACTGAAATTCTATACAGTAGGGATCTGCATAAAGCTAAGATACCTTAAAGATATTATCTACTTATAATAATTTCTAGTACTACAGAGTGGAATTATGTCAGAACTAAAGTTGTTACGAAATTGGAAGGGTACAGGAACTGATGAACTATCTGCAGAAATATGACATGCAACAAAAGAAGAATCAATTCTAATCAAACTCTACCAGCAAAAAGAATACAATTCTAATTTGACCAACGGATTGGAAGAGGTCGGTCCACATGCCAGCAGCAAAGAGGAGAGACTTAACATGAGGATATTGTGCTATTTATCACACAATATCCTAATTTCACGTGCTGACAAAATAATCCTTACAATCATCCAAAACAGATTAGATCCCTACATGGAAATCTCAAGATGGTTTTAGAAAAGCTAAAACAGAAACAAGGGAGATTATTGCAGATGCACCATAGATAATCAAGAAAGTCACAGAGATCAGTGTGTGCTTCATTGACTATAGAAAGGCCTTTTGTTATGTTAACCACATTAAGCATGGAATGTCCATGGGAAAAGGGGAATCTGAAACATCTCACTGCTGTAATGTGAAACCTATATCCAGAAAGCAACAGTCTGAAAGAAATCGGTCAAACAGACTGGCTCCAAGTCACAAAGGAGTGAGACAAGACTGTATACTGTCTCCTTATTTACTCAACTGATATGGTGATTATACATTAATTGAGACTGGACAGTATGAAGATGAGTATAGTTTTAAAACTGGAAAAAAGGAAACACCAATAACCTGCACTACTCTGATGACATTATTCTGATAATTTAATGAAAATTTACTGGATACTCTAATAATGTCTTTTATGATAAATTATCAACAGTAAAGAAACCAGGCGTTAATAAATATGGCTCAGACTACCACTTGGACATGTAACAATGAAGGCCAAGGGAAAGATATTCAAATGCTTGACATCTCTATATCTATAAAAAAAATAGAATTCTACAGACAATGGTTTTCTTTGGGACATTCTAAGAAAACAAAAATTGGACTGTAAAGAAGCAGGATAGACAGAATATTGATGCTTCTGAACTTTGGTGCTGGAGAAGACTCTTGAGAATATAATGGATAGCAAGAAAACAAATAGTTCATTGAATAACCCACAGTTGTTAAGACACTCAAATTATCTTGAACACAATGTGTCAAGACACACATCCCCTGAAAAGTCCATCATGTTTGGAAAGGTGGAAGGAAAGGGAAGATGGCAACCAGTAGTAAGGTGGTTAATTACCATAATTACCATGACAATATGTGCAATATGTGCAAACTGAAGGGCAAAGTTGGCTATAAATCATCCTGGAGAAGAGCTATCTACGGGATCTAAGGGTTGACACTGACAAGATGGCACTAATCAACAGGTATGAGATATGTCAAAAAACTGCTTTCCCTCTGAATCAGATGATAGATAATGTTGCACCAACAGACTTTTGCCCTTGAATGTTTGCTCCTCTTCACCCAATACACTCGTGTTCATCTTTAAATAAGCTTCTGACACAGGAAGGGGAAATTTGTTTCAACTTTCCAGAAGTTTAAGGGTTTTACAAGATTACAGAGGTCATATATTTGTTCCTCATTATATTTTAATATTCTGTGTTTTAACAACATCAATGGAATTTAGATGATTGTAGCAGATATTTTATGTTGCAGACTTTACTTTTAAAATGTTTTTCAAAAGAAAATGGAAGCATGCTATGTTATCAGCAAATCCAATTACTCTTTTCTGTCTTGTCTTTCATAGCATATAACCTCATTTACTGGCCTATTTAAATTGATTTTTTTCCCTGTTTAATGAGCTAGTGACACAAGGGCAAGGGTATTTTAATGCTAAATTAGTAGCACAATAATTTAGAACATAAGTACAATAATAATTATACATCTTTATGTCTTCAATTTACAGAGTAAATCTAGGCAAATCACGTAGTCTCAATGCTGTCCAGTCATGTAGTGATCTCAAATATATTTCAGTTAAATGTTGGGTTTGGAAAAAGTGTTTTAATTTTGTAGTTCCAGGCATATGAAGCAACGTGATTACATATTGAGAATTTTGACTAGGAAAAAGTTGTCACCACAAAAAATGGCCACATTGTGAAAAATCAAGAGATGAATTTGGGATGATGCATCAAAACTGTTGCTAACCATACACAATGGTAGAATAGAAGATAACCTTCAAATGGCATTCCTAAAATAATAAGTCAATACCTAAACAATATTAAGACTGCAATAAGCCTTACAGGGAATGAAACACTGTATCCTATTAATGCATTGTATGTTTCAACAGTGAAAGCATAAATTATTTCTGCCAACTAAACTAATTCCATAATATATAATATGTAACGCTATTATATACAAAATCAATAGAAGGGGAACATGTCCCTCTGCAGAGTAGAAGAAGAAGAAGAAGAATGAGAAAGTCCATATATGGTAATATTCAACAGTGAATGAAATAGTGTGTTATAACTTCCAGGAATCAATGACTACTTGGTTGGAAACATGTATGCATGTCTTTACAGGAAATGCAAGGTAAGACCTATTTTGATGTGTGCATTAGATAGAAAAGAACCTATTGTGATTTCTGCTATATGTCAATGTCTTAATGTTAAGCCAAAAATACTTGAGGTTATTGTTATAGGTAAGTAGATATTATTACACCCGTAAGTAACAATTTAAAATAAAGAATTACAAGCCACTAGAATCATACCACCACAAAAATCTAGCAGGAGAAGATATTTTTAACTTCTTTCTTAAAAGCAGTAAGGTTAGAGTTAACTCAAAGCAATGTATGTCCAGACATGTAAAATATTCAGAACTTTGAAATATGCTTTGACCATATAAAAGTATTCTATGTTCCTAAGTCCCTGAAAGTGTTACCTTAGTATTACAGCTACATTTTGAGATCAAAATTGCTGTCTCAAGGTCAAAATATTTAGTCTGGGAGAGATTGAGAAATCATTCGAAACCAAATCAAACACAACTGGCAACTCCGTGCCAAACCTGGATTGCAAGAAGACTACTTTTCAAGGACAGAAAGGCTCACATTTTGCTCTTTTCTGTTCCAACAGCAAACTGCATTCTGAGAAGTGATGCCAAAACTTTTTCCATTAAGTCAGGCAGCTCTATGCTAAACCAGAAATAAATCCCTGACAGGTCATTGCTACAATCTAAATAAATATATGGATTATTACATTATTTATATATGCACTTTAAAGTTAGTACCAAAACCACAAAATAACAAAACAACGTACCAGAATGCATCCTGTCATGGTGGTGTTTAGAATTATGATGAATAAGCACTAAATTTCATTCATACAACCCATTCCTCCAATTAACTGAGTTCCAGCCCAATAGTACATACAGTAACGGAGGATGGTATGATACTTTGGCATACATTGAACTCAGTGTAAGCTGATTTGTAGCATGTCATCAACAAAACAAAATACGTTAATTTGCTGTCAGGCATGAATGCAAAATAGCACAGCCCATTGAGTAAATCATACAATATCTTAAAATATGTTGATTACGTCTGCAACACCGCACATGCTGTGGACTTTTGTGGACAGACACATGGGGTCAGAGTGTGTAGCCGAAATGTTTACTCCTATAATGTAGAAATGCCATCATCACCATTCCTTACCTCATATGACCAGACACACTGAGTACCACCAAACCGCCGAACACATCTGCCCACTTCCACGTCCTCATGAGTCGTGTACATCTCTTGAAGACATTCACCTATATGCGGTACCATCCTTCTGAGAACCTCACGACTGAAGATCATCCCAGGCCCTCCCATGCAGAAGTTCTCTCCTGGTTCAAGACCCAATTTTCCAAGTTCTTCTGTATTTCCTAGTCCTGTCTGTCCCAAATAAAGAGGTTTGCTGCTATTCAGTGACCGAAGGAACTCCTCCAATTTTTCACCTAAAGGGGGGAAAAAATCAAAAGATATTATTTACAGAACAAATCTATCTTTTACATAGAAAATAATATATTCGCCTTTTAAAGTGCTCTTTGTATAATGGGCCTTACTCCCAGGCAATGGGAATTAAATTGCATCTTATTGTGTAATGAAAATCAATTTTGCTAGCAGTCTGCTAAGGCCAACAGTACACAAACCCTTCTTTCATAAACATGCTTCATAAACATGCATTTTGAAAGCATCTTCCATAATAATCTATTTACTCTTTGCATGTATTTCTCTTTTTCATGCAAACACATTTACATAAATTCATAATTTAGGACATATTTTATTTGGATAAATTCAGAAGCTGAGTGGTTTGGTTTTGTCCCCTCTTAAGCAAAATTCAAAAAAGTCAATTTTTCACTGATTAGTATGGAAACCCCATATTTTGCTGTAGGCAGACACAGTACACGGTATTCTTGAGAGAAATCCTGCCTATTTCCAGAGAATACATGCAAGTGTTTTGAAGTTCAATTCCTTTAAATTCTTACTAAATTTAAAAATACAACTTTAAAATACAAAGACAAAGAAAAAAATGCTTGTAATGTTTTGGCTTTGAAGAGAAAAAGATAACATAATGCTTCATATTATTCCTCTAAAGTGCTATGATTGGAGATACTAGAACAAAGCTTTGTCTATGATTAGAAAGGAGGCATATCAATCACTAAGCTCTACTCCCCCTTCTATCTTGTCATTTTAGGGAGAAATCATAACATATAGTAGCAAATGGATTGTCTTTTGTAGTTCTTTAATACAAAGCCCACTAACCTACATAGAATTTAGGGTCCTAATCAAATTTTTATCATTCCGCAGGGATCCCTCTTCATTTCAGTGATCTAGCTATGCTCTATTCAAAAAGTAAAGAGTGAACTGTATTACTTTGCAAAAAAATGATTTACATTCAACTATTTCAATGGATATCAGGCAAGTATCCAGAAGAGCTGAGGTGTATTTATACAATAGATGAAGTAAAGGCTGTTTGATTAATTACAATAAAGAATGATTTACTTTTCTAGCTATCAAGTTTACATTCTTGTTCAAAGTATACTTTTCTAAGAACTATAGAATTCTAGACATTTACTCCAGGTAAGTAGATATAAAACTGTACAGGCAGTCTTTGATTTAAGACCATAATTGAGGCCAAAATTTCTGTTGAGACATTTGTTAAGTGAGTTCTGCCCCATTTTATGATCTTTCTTGCCACAGTTGTTAAGTGAATCATTGCAGTTGATAAGTTAGTCACCTAGCTAAGTAAATCTGGCTTCCCCCATTGACTTTGCTTGTCAGAAGGTCATAAAAAAGGGGGATCACATGACCCCCGGGACAATGCAACCGTCATAAATGTGAACCAGTTGCCAAGCATCTGAATTTTGATCACATGATCATGGGGATGCTGCAAAGGTCGTAACTGTGAAAACAGTCATAAGTCACTTTTTTCAGTGCCGTTGTAACTTTGAACAGTCACTAAATGAACTGTTGTAAGTGGAGGACTATCTATATTAAAAGGCAGTTTCAATAAGACATACTTGGTTAAAAAGTTAAGTTTGTTGGAATTAGAATTTACAAAACAACCTCATGAACTAAGACTTTTGATAAATATTACTGATAGTCCTTTAAAATTCTGGGAACCTGTCAATTCAGTTTACCCTGCAATTTAAAGACTATGCCAGCTAAGAGCTGGTATTAAAACCTTTGAAATAAAGAGAAAATAAAACTCACATCTGGCAATTTGCTATTTCAGAAACTATAAACCAGACTTCTACAACTTAATCCAGCTGCTTCCAGATGTGTACAATGCAATTCCCATCAATGGAGATGATGGAAACAGTAGTTGAAAACATTTAGGGACACCATTATGTTGAAAAGGACTTCTAATTTTTTTTATTTATAATTCCACTTATGTTTATTTATGTTGCATTCTATTTATGGACAGAGAAAGTTGGCTAACAATTTATTACTCTATAATTTATTACTTTTATAAAGCAGTATAAAATATTAAATAAAGTTGGAAAAAGACTTTGTAAATTAGCTTGTACATTATATTAATACAGTGTTTACATGTGGTATATTACAGAAATACTAATCTAGTTTATTTTGTGGCACATCTCATTTTCCAAATCTAATTAAAGGATCATATCATTTATAATTATATATTCTATCCCATGCTTTATTCTCAGTTATCAATAGAGAGGTCCTATATTCAATGCCTCACCTTGTCTATTACCTCTGTTACTCTCTCCATCCCACAACTTTCTCTGGGCACTTCAGTTTAGGAAACCCCCCTTGTTTGTAAAGGTTTCTAAAAATATAATTTAAATTAAAAGCATTTCTAGACTTTGTTTCCACCTTTTCATTGATTTCAAGGTACACAGTGAAATTCTACACTTTCAACAATGTGCAAAAAGTTTGCGGGTGGAAATAACTCCAAATCACTACTGGATACCAAGAACAGGCTGTGTCTAAATATAATCCTTCTTATAGAATACCCTAACTGTTATCAATGGTACGTTACTGCCCTTAGATCCAGATTTTGCAGTAACTTGAAATCTATCCCTATGTTTGCATGGCTATTGGCATTCTTCCATTAGATGATTCTGGACAAGGGGTGTATTCACGCAACCACCAAGAGTTGAATTCAAATCACAGAAGTCTTTTTGTAAAGGTGTACTTTTCTGAGCTTGTTTATGAGTCAAGTTTTGACAAGCAGATAACAAGGGGCCAGTGAGTCCAAATAAGAGGGTTTCTTTACTTGCTCAGCCTTAGTAAATGTTTAGCAGGTTCGTGCAGAATTTCAGTAGGATTTGATCCCTCATAATTTCAAATATCTAGTAAGTTTTGGCAGCATGGACATTACTGAATAGTGGATAGATGCTGCACAGTTTTTGTATCTGCAAAAGGCAGGTTTGAAAGCTTTCAAGAAGTCCTTCACTTTATCTATACCAACCACAAGCCTCCTGGTGCAAGTTACACTTTTCGGATAACACCACTGGTGCCCTCTGCACATGGTCAATCTCTCTCTTTTGCACAAGACAAAGTCACAGTAACGGGAACTCTGGTGCTCACCTTTGATGTAGACATCGTCGTCCGCCCGCATGAACCACTCATAGGTGTCCAGGTAGTGGTCGTGCATGTACTTGAGCATCATGAAGGATTTCTTCTGCGGTGGGTACGAGTCGTCCACGCCGGGTAAAGCCACGACCGGCAGGGGCTGCTCTCCTTTTAGGCCGGGAGGAGGGACCGATCCCTCGCTAGAGAAGAACTCCACCCGACCGGAGATGGAGCGCGCCCAGGTCCGCTGCGCTGCGAGCGCTCGGCTGCCCAGGTACTTCTGGGCGGTCATCACCCCGACGTAAAGGAAGTGGCGGGTTTTGGCACAGCCCGGGGTGCCCGCGTAGTCCCCGCTGCCGTTGTGGCTGCTGCCGTGGCGGCCGGCGCCGCCTTCTTCCTCCTCGTCCTCCTCCTGAGGGTCTCTTCCAGCAGCTGCAACCGGGAGACTCGGCACTGGCCCTTCTACGACGGGTGGCGCCGGGGGCGGCCGTGGCTCCCTCTCCTTCTCCCACCGCCTGTGTCTACCGCCAGTGCCCCCCAAGCCGGCAGCCGTCACGGCCGGCTCCTCGGGTCGCAGTTGCCTTTTTCCTCCGGGCAGACCAGCCACGCGGCCATAGAAAGCACAGAGGTTATTGCTGCCGTCGCCGCCGCCGCCGCCTCCACTCAGGGAACCGCCGTGGCCGCCGCGCCTTTTCCTCTCGCTCAGCTCGACCACTTTGGGGGCGATGAGCCAGGAGGCGACAGTGAACCCCAAGACCAGCCCCAGGACCACACTCAGCCAGGGGCGCCGGGACCGCGCGGCCATGGTGGTAGCCACAGGATGGGGCGGCGGCGAGAGAGAGAGAGAGCGAGAGAGAGCGAGGGCGAGAGAGGGTTCCGTCCCGCGAGGAGACGCCCACCGAGCTGCGGGTCCCGCCGCCGCCGCCGCCGCCGCCTTCTTTCCCTCCGCCTCTTTCTCGTCACGCTTCCAGAGCCCGAGACCGCCTTTGCGAGTCCGCGAGGCGTGGTCGCTTCCCACCGCAGCACAGGCGCCGCCACCGGCGGCAGAAGCTCCGGGCTGTTGCTCGAGTGGAAGTTCTCTCCGCGGGCAACGGGATTAAGTGAAACAGCCGCCGCCCCCTTCCACGGCGTCCAAGAAAGGCGCCCGCTCGCCCGTCCTCGGGCAGCAACCTTCCCAGCGCCGCTGCCGCGCTGGTTCCTTCGCGCCCCTCCCACCCCTCTGCCTCCCCCACGCAAGAGCGGCGAAGCGAAGGAGCGGCCGCCGTTCCTCTTCAACGAGGCTCCGCTCGCTGCTCATCCCGCTCCTTCAGGGCCTTCGAGCGCGGCTTCCTAGCGCCGCGCTCCGGAGAGAACTGCACTAACAGCACCGTCGATGCAAGGGTGGCAAATAGCCGCCGCCGCCTGAAGGGCCTCCGGAAGGAAGATTTACTTTTTTACACACACACACACACACACACACACTTCCTCCCAGGAATTCTCCATAGTTCCTCCGAGTTTCGTGGATGTTTGTCCCTTAAGACCTGTTCTCACACTTTTCCCTTCACTTAGTCTATGGAGATTCTCAGGTCATGGTTGTCCCAGAGGTGCTTTTTCCGGAGGCAACTGGAGACTTTCTTGTTTTGTCTTTGAAGCCGTTTCGCTTCTCATCCAAGAAGCTTCTTTCAGCTCTTGACTGAATGGTGGCTGGATTTTCCACTCCTTCCATTCCCCACCATCCATTAGAATTGAAGAAGCTTCTTGCATGAGAAGTGAAACTTCTTCAAAGACAAAACAAGTAAGTCCAATTGCCTCCTGAAAAAGCAGCTTTGGGTTTCTCTTGACTTACCTGCGTCCTAGTTCTAGTCACCACCAGATGCAAAAAAAAGATGTTGAGGCTTTTAGAAAGAGTGCAAAGCAGAGCAACAAAGATGATTATGGACTGGAGGCTAAAGCATTAGGGATCCCTTATATGGCAACTGGGTATGGCTACTCTCAGGAAGAGGGGTGATGTGAGAGCACTCTTCCAGCACTTGAGAGACAGAGAAAAGGGGGATCAACCAATTCTCCAAAGCACCTGAAGGCAGGATAAGAAGTAAGAGATGGAAGATTATTAAAAAAGATGTCCAACCTAGAATTTCCTGACAGAACAATTAATCAATGGAACGCTTGCCTCCAGAGGTTATGGGTTCTCTATCACTGGAAGTTTTCAAGAAGAGGTTGGGCAACTGTTTCTCCAGAACGATTTAGGGTTTTCTGCTCGAGCAGGGGGTTAGACTAGAAGACCTCAAAGGTCCCTTTCAACCTGTTATTCTATGTCCTGTGTCTTGGTTCCCCAAAATCACACTTTAGGGTGTGGGAGGGTCTTTAAGTCCCCTTCCAAACAGGTGCTACACAGGATGCAGAATTGTGTTGTAAGGGAATGTAGGCATGTGAGACAAGTCTGGTAGGAAGTAGGAAAAAATACTTGCTTAAATACTCCAGGGGGAAAAAAATCAAGATGAGCTAACAGAATTTGGCAGGTTTGATTGGTTTTTCTTTCTGTCCCTCTTACACTCTAGTTAGTTAGGGAGGAACTAGCCTATGCTTCCCCCTAATACTCTCTCTTTTCCCAGGGCTTAAGGGAGACTTCTGCACATTTAATTTCTGTATCATTCTGGATATTGGAATTCTATAGTAAAGCCTTCTCTAGGGACTCTTTCTCAAGTTTCACTAAAATGTTCTTCCCTCCTGAAACCAATAAATTAATTTGATTTGTAAAGCCCAATTGTTTTTATTTGGGCTTGTAGCCAATAATTAATTTTTCATTTCTCACACTGGGAAGGCTGGCGCCCCCAGCTTTCAATTTCACCCATGCTACGGGGAAACCATCTGGCAATAACAGTAGGTTTAGCCTTTTGTCAGAATTCACTCTGACAAATTAGGAAAGGTGGCAAAGGGGTCCTCAACTTTCTAATGCTGTGAATGTCTTCACGGGTCTGGAGACTTGGGGGATTTAAAAATGCCACCTCTCTAATGATACTTGCCATCTCTCCCAGCCTTCCAATCAATCCCAGTTATGGATAAGTATCAGGCCCAGAAAGACACTGGTCTTTCTTTACCTGCCAGGAAACCAAAGGTTTTAAAAAGTTGGTTCATTCTCTTAATTTATCTGCTTGTCCGGTCTGAAAATGAGCTCCTGTAAAAGTTGGGTAGACAAATTCAAAGAGATGACCAGAAGCAAAGTTTCATGGCAGCAGAACAGCTCCTTCCTACTTGACTTCAGACTCCTATATTGAAACCTGGGTCTAGTGCTCTTTTACAAGTACATTAAGCCCAAATTTAAAAATAGCCTCAATCTGATTGGCATATTGAGGATTTGCAAAATTTTATTTTATTTTTGATTTTTGTCAAGCACGTATTAGATAACATATATAGTATAAACATGATTTGTGTACATGAAATGAATACGAATAAAAGGGAACATTAGGACAGAGACAGTAGCCACGCTGGTGTGCTTATGCACACCTCTTACAGACCTCTTATGAATGGGGAGAGGTGAACAGTAGACAGTCTAAGGTTACAATTTGGGGGTTTTGGGGATGAAACCACAGAGTCAAGTAATGTATTCCAGGCATTGACTCTGTTGCTGAAGTCGCATTTTCTGCAATCGAGTTTAGAACGGTTTACTTTAAGTTTGTATCTATTGTGTGCTAGTGTATTGTGGTTGAAGCTGAAGTACTCATTGACAGGACATTGCAGTAGATAATCTTATAAACTACGCTTAGGCCATACCAAAGGCGTCATAGTTCTAAGTTGTCTAAGGCCAAAATTTCAAGTCTGGCGCCATAAGGTATTCTGTTGTGAGCAGAGGAGTGGAGGACTCTTCTTATGAAATATCTCTGGACACGTACAATTGTATTAATGTCCGATATGCAGTGAGGATTCCAGACAGATGAGCTGTATTTGAGAATTG
>JANHFT010006033.1:38016-50475 GCA_032467955.1 Pseudoxenodon macrops | reverse complement strand
TGTTCAACCTCCCGTCTGTATGCAGTTTCATCATTGTCTCGAATGAGACCAATCACTGTTGTATCATCTGCAAATTTACTTTTGAAGGGAAAGTTAGGAGATTTCCTAGCATGCCCCCCGCCCACGCACACCATGGATTTTTGTATGACAGGTAGGGCATGTAGTGTATTAAATGTAGTGTATTAGATCATTGTTATTGATTAAGCATGCTAGGATTGTTACGTAGCTATCTTGGGCTATCCTTATGTGATATAATCCTTAGAGATTTCATTGAATATTGTATTTTGTTTGTTATGCAACCCTGATTATGACAGTGACATCATGAAAAAAGAAGCAAAAGAAGCAAAATATTACAAATTTGATAATTACATAATTTTTTAAGGTATTGTCTAATCTGGAATTCCGATTATAAAGATTTATAAGGGGAGAGGTTTTACATTTAAGAAAGAATCTGCAATTGCTATCTCCAAAGAAACTGCTACTAGAGATGCTATTATCACAACTAGTTAAAAGGAAATGTGAATAAACTTACAGTATAATGAATAAAACTGTGCTTTCAACATGGTAGCACTTTAAACCCAGCAGGTTAATGTAGGTTGGGGAGTGGGGGTGCTCCAGAAAATGCAATAAAATGGAATATGTTCAATAAGAAAGCAAGCTATTTGTTGAAGATCAGCAAGTAAAAAAGTTACTTTAAAAGAATGCATTAGTGCATGCCACCGATGAAGGATTTAATAATTGATGTGAAACGGGGTTAGCTAACCTGGAAATCTGTAGCATAAATGGGAAAATCAAGCCATCAGTATGGGCCATTGCAGGAATAAATAGCAAAATTATATCAATACAATTGGACGCTGGCTCTCCTCTGTTGGTTATAACACAGCATCCATTTGAGTAGCATTTCAGAGATACTAATCTAAAACCATCACAAATACAACTCAAGTATTATACCACAGGGGGAAAACCTATTGGAAGAATGCTTTTATATACAGTAAAATATAATGAGCAGTGAGATTTGCTGTGAAACAGATCATGATTCATATTGTTATTGAATGAAGACACTTCAATTGGATTTGAATTCCATCAAACTCCTGCATGCTGTATTTCCTATCCCAAAAACGACTAAATATAATCTGAAATGATATTGAATGATGTTTTGCCTAGTATATTTCAGCATACTGAAGCATATCTCAAAGGTGAAATAACTTTACAGGAAAATGTGACCCAAAGTTTTGCAAAACTCAGCAAGTTCCATATGCTATTTACTAAGTGGCAGAAATTGAACTTGATTAAATATAAGCTGAATATATTATTTCAAATATTTATTGGAGCCCATAGGTTACACCTATGTTTCAGTAGATACAATGAAAGTCGCATTATTTTAATCCACTATATTACGTGCAAAAAAACAACGACAAATGGAGCAGTTGTGAATAGCCCAAGGCCACCAGTTGATGACACCTACAATCATTTTTAGAGTTCATTTACTATTATAACAGATTTCTGCCAACTTTATTGAACACATCATCACCTTGGACACTTTTCTACAAGCGGAAAGGACATGGCAGTGGATAAAACAGTGTGAATAAGCTTTCAGACAATCAAAAAAGGTGATATCCGACATGGTGCTCACACATTATACACCAGTGAAAATGACGTGTGATGTTTCAAAATGTGGCATCAACACCACAAATGGCATCACACATTATGAAGGACCTAATAACCTTTGCATCACAGCCTTTCTCTGCTGAAAATATTTGAGGCATCACACACCATTTTCAATGGTCTTTCAATCATGATTGGTTTAAGGTTGATTTAGCCTTCCATCCTTCTGAGGTCAGTAAAACGAGGACCCAGATTGTTGGGGGTAATATGCTGACTCTAAACCACTTAGGCAGTATACAGTATATAGAGCTGTAAAATACTATGAAACTGTGTATAAGTCTAAATGCTGTTGCTATTGCTATTTCAATCATTACGTATAGGGAAGGGATTGATTCTAATCACTTGCTCATAAATCTCTAGTGCTAATCTTCAGTTTAAAAAAAAAGGCGTAATAGCTGCTTGAATACAGCATTGGAATTAATTCTCTGGAGGACACAGTACAAACAAGAGTCAAAAGGATACACAATCATGCAAATGTGGACTGATTGCCTCATGCAGCTCTATAGAATAAGTAATCTGAAAAATTTACTATTTGGTGGGGGTTCTTTTGACATACTTTCAGATATTGAGAGTTTCCCCATCACAGCTGAGATAATTTAAGGAGAAACTCTACGTGATTTGACACTATTTCAAGTCTACATAGCAACCCAGATATCATGAGAATATATTGAAAAAGGAATCATTATGTGGAGTTATACCCTTAACCATATTACATTTAAACTTGGCAGAGTTGAATTATGTGCAAATTGAAAGTCATCGTGCTATCCAAGCTGAGGGTGTTGGTAAAGATGATGGCATTAGCTTCTGGTTTTGTTTATTGAGCAATAAATTAAACAAGTTATTCAGCTTGCCAGGAATGTCCAAATAAACCTAGAATCCATATCACTTAACCTATGAGGATGGCAGCATTGTTGTGGAAAAGAAGTCACTCAGCCTTTGCAGAACCATTTATTTATATTCTGCTTTTGTAGCCTATCTTTTGATAGCTATACTGCAATTATGCTGTTATGTAAATTCTGCCTCTGCTCCATATATATATATATCCACAAAAAGCCTAGATTTGGATATAGTTTTGTTTTTTGTGTGCTAATTGTTTTATCTAAGCCAATCAATACTCATCATGTACTTTGATTATCTGGGGTGGTCAGTAATCCTTGACTTACAACCACAATCAGGACTAGAAAATTTGTTGTTAAGTAATGTGGTTAAGTAAGTGAGGCATGATATGACCGCATCTGATTTTTTGTCATGGTCATTATGCTAACCACCATGGTGATAAAGTGAGACTTCATATGATCGTGATTTGTGACCTTCCCTGCTGGCTTCCCATTGGCTTTACTTCTTGGAAGCCAGCTGAGAAGGTTGCAAATGGTGATCATATGAGTGCAAGTTGCTGCAACTGTGATAATTTAGTCAAGTGCCTGGATCACAATCAGTGCAAGGACCAGTTGTAAACCACTTTTTCAATGCTGTTGTAACTTTGAGCAGTTGTTAAACGAACTGTCATAAATCCAACATATGTAATTAGACAGACATAGTATGTAGAACCAATATATGTAATTCACTGGAGTTAGCCTTTCTAGTAGTGTCAGTAAAGCAACCAACAGAAAACATTTTTCCTGATTTAATTGTTAAGTAGGAAAAAGCAATCTGTTATATATCCCTAATCATCTACAAAACTGGACTGGAGGATAAAACATATGAAGAATGGTTGCAGGAATTGGGCATGTCTAGTTAATGAAAAAAAGGACGAGGGATGACATGCTAGCATTGTTCCAATATCTCAGGGTCTGCCACAAAGAAGAGGTAGTCAAGCTATTCTCCAAAGCACCTGAAGGCAGGATAGGAGTCAATGGATGGAAACTAATCAAGGAGAGAAGCAATCTAGAATCAAGGAGAAATTTCCTGAAAGAACAATTGATCAGTAGAATCATTTGCCTCCAGAAGTTGTGAATGCTCCAACCCTGGAAATTTTAAAGAAGAAATTGGACAACCATTTGTCTGAAATGGTATAAGATTTCCTGCTTGAGCAGGGGGTTGAACTTGAAGGCCTCCAGGGTCTCTTCCAAATCTTGTTATTCTGTTAAAACACAAACGTTTCAGGAAAGGCTACTCTGGATTGCAATATAATAATGTCACCAGGTGGCAGCAAATCATGGAAATCCAATTCAAAAAAGTCAGTTTTCACTAGATGGCAGCAATGCAAACTACTTCAAGTTAGAGGTTTAAAGGTGAAAAAGACTATCCCAACTCAAACACAACCTACTTCTGCTCCCCCTCTCTTTCTCCCCTCACATACACACAGCTTGGTTAAGAAAGGCTCGTTATTGGCTGCCTTCCTGGAAAGTACAATATGTTTTACGTCTCCACCCATCAACTTTAGTTATGTACATAAATAGATTTCTTTTTAATATTTCCTGTTGTTCACTTTTTTAAAAAAATGTAGCAAGGAGCAGAATATTAGTGAAGAGTATGTTCAGCTCTTGTAGGAATGCAAGTTAATGTTCAACAGAGTTCAGTTATTATGAACTGCAATCCAGTCTCTACACCATTTTGCAAATTATTGCCCCCATGCTTTGTTCAATTAATTAATTGTAAACTATTTTTACTTTCCTTGCATTCAAATCTATTCCAAATTTTGCTGTGAAATTCTAATTCTATTGCATCTATGTTGCTTCTGCTTTTATCAGAATCTAGTAGCAAACAAGTAGTAGAAAGCTCAGGAGAGCTTGAAGACAATAGATTTTGTGACTTTGTCAATATTTTCCTTTAAAAATGAGTCCTTGTAAATGAAATAGCCTAATCTTTGGTGTTCTCTTACACAACAGAAAGTCTGTCAGAGGTTAGAACCACAAGAAATGCTTAAAGCCAAAGTGGTTTTATGTTCTAAAATCCTGGCCCAACTCAGTGGAAACACAGGAGAACTGAAATTTTTATAGGTGGAAACATTGCTGCTGTCCTGGGCTCATTTCCACATATTCATATGTTCACCAAACTACATCAGACTAAATGATTTTGTCTCAAAATCCAAATCTAACATTTGAACATACTCATTTAGAGTTATATTAGTGGTTCCAATATACATTAGGCTATAAGGGTAGATGAGTAAATAATCATGGTAAAAGAAGCTAATTAGACTATATTTATTTTTTGACATAATTTGTATTGTTAGAAGAAAGTTTTAGGTTCAAATCCAGGCCGGGTCAAATAAAGAATACAGAGGACAAGTTGCATGGAGCAGAGGCAGAATTTACATAACAGCATAATTGCAGTATAGCTATCAAAAGGTAGCTACAAAATCAGAATGCTGAGAGTAGTAATAGTGGGTTTTGATTGGCTGGATGTGTTAATTGAGGTGGTTTGTCCTGAGGATGTATGCAGTCCAACAAGGAAAGTCATCTCTTGCCCTGCGAGATGTATTGATCTTTTCTAGGTGTGGAATTTTATGAGGGATCTGGCATTGGCTCTGCAACCAAACAAGACAGACAGAGTTCAACGTATAATTAGAACTGCAGAAAAAACTATTCTACCAACCTGCCTTCCATTGAGGACCTGTATACTGAGTCAAAAAGAGGGCTGTGAAAATATTTACAGACCCCTCACAGCCTGGACATAAATTGTTTCAACTTCTACCCTCAAAATGATGCACTACACACCAGAACAACTAGACAAAAGGACAGTTTTTTTCCGAATGCCATCACACTGCTAACCAACTAATTCCCACAACATTGTCAAATTATTACTAAGACTGTATTACTATTATTCTTGTCATCCTTGCTAGTATCTATCTCTTCCCACTTATGAATATGACCATGTTGATTGTATCTTTACAATTTATACTGTTTTATTTGTTCCCTAGTATGATTTGATTGCTTACTGGTAACCTGTGATTATCACTAAGTGTTGTATCTTATGATTCTTGATGAATGTATTTTTTTTCTTTTGTGTACACTGAGAGCACATGCACCAAAGACAAATTCCTTGTGTGTCCAATCACACTTGGCCAATAAAGAATTCTATTCTATTCTGCTCTGCTCTGCTCTATTTGAGATTTGGCATCAGGAAACAGTATTGTGATTAGGAGATTTCCATATCTTTGAAGAGATTTTGCTTTGTGATTGATTTGCCAATATCTTCTGGCTTCTTGGAGATGCACTTTGTCAACAAAGCCTACATAGGATGAAAAGGTTTAAAGCAGTTTTTATACTTTCGTAGGTGGGTTAGGAACATTTTTGCTTTTTAATGGTAGAATTCCATGACTTCTAACAATAGCTTATTGCAATTATTTTGTGTATTTCTGGTCTCCAATTTTCAGGTACCTTTCTGATAAAAGCCACCTATGCAGTACGTTAGGGGATTTTAAAGCAGATGTGAACCAAACCTATGAGACATAACATCTTTCTTTTCTGATATCATCAAAGTTAATAGCTTCAAAAATATAGGCAAATTTAGTAAGAATTTCCAAAGTGCTGGAAAATCATCATGACACAGAAAAAATAAAGTTATAAGAATGGTTTGTTTAAAATTTAAACAACCAAAGGGATATGTATTGAATTTTTGAACATGCGTCTTTCTTTGCTAATACTAATTTTGGTGCCAAATGAAACTGATGGGCAGATAAAGGAAATTTAAAAACTCTTTCTTTTATATAGCATATACAGTAAATAGTTTTAGGATTCACGGATGACAAGTTATACCAATGAACACAACCTAATTGGCTCCAATTGAGTTAGAGGAAACATCATAATTTTTTCAGTAGCGATCAGCCAAGATAATAAATACATTTACAAATGTCAACAAAAGAAACCTATCAGTTGCAGAGGGAAAGTAATAGGGTTCTTGTTTTCAGGTTTTGCATGTGAAACCAAATGGGCCCTGTCTAAGGCCCATGAATAAATACATACATACAGCATGTGTGTTTTTACATGTGTGTATACACATACATGCATGCATGCATGCATGCATGCATGCATGCATACAGACAGACAGACAGACAGACAGACAGACAGACAGACAGACAGACAGACAGACAGACAGACAAATTTGTATATACAGAGAGAGATGGAGAAGAGAAGGGAAGAGAGAGAGAGAGGCAGGCACTAGGAATTATTTATTAAATTCTACATGGAGCTGCCCTAGAAAAGCATTCTGGTGCAAAATTCAGAAGTGCAGGTGATTATGTGTGCTCTCAGAATAGCAAATGTTACATCTCTGCTCTCTGCATTGGTTGCCGGTTTGCTTCAAGGTTCAATTTAAGGTGCTGGTTTTGACCTTAAAAGCCTACGTGTCATGGGGCTGGGCTGGGTTATTTAAGGGACCTTTCTCTCTCTCTAGTTATATTAACCCACCCCATCAGGTCCTGCAGGAGGGATAGGTTAAGTGACAGGTCCCATCTGCTAAAGTGCTTTGTTTGTTGAGACCCAAAAGGCAGCTTTTTTCTACTGTGGTCCCAACCCTGTGAAACATTTTTCCCCTGAGTTAAAGTTGGTCCCAAACTATTGGTATTTATAAACCTCCTCAAAACTTGGTGTATGGTTTTTTTTCTTTAGCAGATTTGGTGAGTCAGAGAAATAGAGAGCTGGGAAGATGATCATATTGTATGAAGGATGCTGGTTCATTCCCCTGCAGCTTTATTTTTATTTATTTTTATTCTAGATTTATTTATAATAGTTGCATCTCAGTTGTTTCCATTGACTGCCCATTAACTATGCTGCCCGAAGTCACATTTGTGAGATGGACAGCTACATAAATCTGATAAATAAATAAATAATTAAATAAACATAACTCTTATCTGTTGAGTTTACCACAAGTACCGGTACTTGGATTCACAGAACACAGTAAATTTTAATCCATGGTTTATTTTTTTTAAGTGTATCACATTATGATTAAATGCAATGTGAAAATCAGACCAATACTTTTAGTCACATGACAGATGGGCAATTTATATTTGCAGTATAGTTTCAATTCCAAAATACTTCCGAAGAAAATTTGTACTATAGGTTACACTGATTCATTAACCAATGTTTTTCCATATCCAATATCAACTTAAAGCCACCATCACTTACTTGTTGATTTTAGATTGCCCTCCAGTAGGAGATTTTATAGATCACTGTTTAAAAGCAAATTAGAAAATTAGACCCAGATTACGTTTGTTGCATTTAGTTCCTTCTGGAATTGATCTTAATAGTAGTAACAATTTAGTCAAAGAAATGTAAAAGAAAAAGGAAAGGATTGTGCAATAAACTTTAATAGCTGGATTTGGTTCATCAGATCAACATGATGCAGGCTGCTACAGCAGCCATCACAATACCAGCTAGCAATACAAGGAGCATGATAAGACAGTGTCTAGTCCGTTTTCCTTCTCTCTCCTTCTTTTTCAACAAGGTATCATATCCTGGAGTGTAAATATCTTCCATCCAGTACTGTAAATCATTTGGATTTTCCTACAAGAAAGTTAATTTGAGTTTTCTTATGCATGGACCATAACTGGATATAATTGAGCATACTTAGCAATAAATCACAGCCCTCTTTCTAATATATATAGTAACTGGATTTAGCTATGGGCATAAAATTAGACTGTCTTCCTGCCTCAGATGGGGTTAGGTGGGTGAATAACCTTTTGGTATTTGCATCCTATCCTCTTTGGGTAATCTATGTTTAACTTTTCACATCCATGAACAACATGGCCCAGGTTGCAATGCTTTCAATGGTGAGCCCTGTTTTTTACAAACACATCTCTTTTAATTTCTGTCTCTAGTAAATAGGTTAATGCAACTATTAAACTGTTTTTTGTTTTAAAAAGATAATTTAAAAAATCATATTGAATTTTGATGGCATTACCTTGAGGGGCTGTGCTTCCACAGGGAGAAAGGGATCAACTGATATCACATGTACTTTGTATGCATATACATTTCATGATACAACTGACGTGGATGAAGATTTTTGTATCTTTTACACAATGACATCATAACTTACTTATGTAATCACGCCTTCTACTGGATGTATATGGAGGGGGGGACTACAAAAGTGAAAGAAGAACTGAGAAAATGCAGGTAATTAATCAGATATGGATTGCTAATTCTGAGTTAGATGAAGAAGTATATTTATCAGAAGTACTGATGATATCATTTAGTTGGGTAATAATCATCTGCAATCAAAGAACCAACTCAGAGAGCACAAATAACAATTCAATTCTGTACTATGTATATTCTCTTCTATTGGAATATTTTATCCATCCAAAAGAGGTACAGGACTGACATTTTATTACTGGTAATTTCTTATTTGTCTGCAAAATGCTGAAACAATGAAACACTTACCTTATCTTAGGTGCTCCCACATAAGTTACAATTAAAACAAAAGAATTAAACACATTGCAAGGGTTTCTTTGTTTGCTTTTGCTTCATATAGAGAAGCTCCTTTCATAAAAGGAATTCTTCCTCCTTCCTTTTTTCTTGTTTTTCCTTTTTAATGGTACGAGAAATTAAGATCTAAGGAAATTTAAAATCTTGAAAAAACTCTAAATTGTCTGACTGATAAAAAGTTTCTTTTCCAAGGCTCAAAATATTTTAAGGACAAATAAAACACACTTTTCTGATGGAAAAAATCTTAAGAACTTGTTTTGTTCACTATTCACAAATATTCACAAATCATACAATTTCCTGCTTGATGACATCAGTGTAGAACACAGCTACATGTCTGTTGATTCAATTTCAAGAAATCTAGTGATTTGAATGGGTTCCGTTCATGATTTCAAAAATTGCATCAATTTTGGTAACATTTGCAAAAACTGGGAGAAATATTACACTATTGTTTCAATTTCCCCCCCTCCACATTCTTATATACAAACATTGCATTCTTAAAGCAGACCATTTTCACTAGCATATAAAGTGTGAGACAATAGAAGGGAAAATTATGACACAACAATAGTCAAAAAATATATTCAAGGACACAAAGCAGTATGTGTGGTTTCATTTCCATTTGTTTTCATTTAATTAATATCAAAATTAAATAAATTAATATTTAATCATTTAATTAATTAATTAATTAATCAATTAATTTAATTATTATCTTGTTTTTTCTTCTGTTCAATCTGCCCCAAGATCACCCAGCTGCCTTTGTGCCTAAGGTGGAACTAGGACTTACACTCTCCCAGTTTCTAGCCTGTGATGATGAAACTATGGCACACATGCCAGAGGTGGCATGCAGAGCCCCCTCTGTGGACACACACACCATCACCAGCTGGTCTTCATGAGTGCCAGACATGCACACTGGCTAGCTGGTCTTTGGGTTTCCGTTGCTCGGGCGTGCATGCACACGCGTTCCAGTTTGGGCACTTGTGCCAAAAAGGTTCTCCATCACTATTCTAGCCCAAAGCCTTAATTATTACACCAATCTGGCTCTAAATGTAAGTAAGTGGAAATCACAAACACTGCTTTCTGCACTTAAACATATAATTTAGGTACTGCTGTAACTAAATACTAACTAAACTGTCAAGGAGTTAGTAGTGCTGTACTTTCAGGTTGCTAATGATGAAGACCAGTGTCTTGTCAACAGAGCCTTGCTTCCTGACATCTTACAAAGCCATGTTGAGAAATGCTATCCATTTCCTTTGACAGATCCTTTGATGTGAAAGATAGGCCATCTTGTCTAACCTTTTGACCTCCAGAAGCACAAATGGATAGCATATCCTATTCCCAAGCCTATCATTTTGCTTTGCTCTTCTCTTTTATTCATTAATTATTGTACATTTTTATTTTCAATTCTCAGTTGCATAAAATCCCATATTATTGTTCCTGTAGTACTGGGAATTGTACCTTTAGATAGTAAGGCAGGCTAAAGTTGGAATGCCTATCATAATCTTGGACTGTCCATGATGGGTTATGTCTCCTTTTCTCCCAACAATCATCGGCAAGGATCCCGTCATAGAGAGGGTTGCTTTTGATGGTTGATTTCAAAGTGACAGGCGTAACATGCTTTCCAAGAGCTTTGTCAATCATTGCTGGGTGAAGCGGGGCCAGCTGCCAAACAGGCTGTTCCTGGATGTTTTTCTTTTCTCTCTAGAAAACACACACAATAAAAGAGGGCTATTATTCAGCTCCCTAAAGATCAACCTTATGCTCAGGATGTAGTTTGAGAGAAATTACTTCAGAGAAATGATCAGTCGATGGCACTGAAAAGATAATGTTGAGAAAAACAATACCACTGTTTTCTCCTTGTAATTGGGTCAAACCATTGGACAAATGTGAATGACTCTTTAATAAGAGGAAAGATTTGGGTATGATAAAACAATCATTCCAGGTATTCAGATTAAAATTAGTATGAAGACATGATGCAGAACAAATACTTCAAAGCACCAATTAGTAGCTATGTCTAAGTACATATTTTAAGAGGTATTCCAGAAAGCACATTAGCAGGAACAGAGTTCCCATCATTTTCCAATGCTTGGGCAGTCATCCTCCCAGTGAACTCAGTATGGCTGCCCAAACGGGTTGAGGAACTTCCTAGATTCACCAATATTTATCTATGTCATGCATAGTTTGATACATAATATGCTATCAAGGCTTTCCATATCTCCATGATGATGATATATCTCTGAACTCACCATTTTTCAAAACAAAAAAACTCTAAACACCATTTCACAATGGATCTATTCAAAGTCCCCAGGTATTTTAGTAGCCCTTTCTGTATACCAAAGGTGGGTTGCTACTGGTTTCGACCGGTTCTATAGAGTAGGTAGTAAGCCGCTGGTGACATCACGGAACCAGTTCTGGTCCGTGGACACCGCCATCTTTTGGGGGGTTGAATTTTTTGGGTTTTTTTCTTCTGCGCATGCGCAAAGCTGAGTTTCCGGCACTGCGCATGCGTCAACATCTTGTTTTTGGCATTTTTCAGGGGGGGATTTTTTTAAATCTTTTTGTACTGCGCATGTGTGCACTTGCAAAGCATGTACGCAGCCAATGGTGCGGCCAATGGCATGGCCATGCGGCACGGGAGGCAGCGAACCAGCAGCGAGGTAAGTTAGAACCCACCTCTGCTGTATGCCCTCTCATCCCAAATTGAACACAGCCTAGGAACTTTGCATCCCCTAACTGAGAGTTGTACTATAAGAAGGAGACTCAAGTGACAATCTTCTTGGAATTGGCAGCCAAATAATGGAATGCCAGTGCATTTCTCCCAGATCATATTGGCTTTATTTCAGTGCCAAATGAAGCAGATAGTATTAAACCTTTTATATCTCAATGATAGTGACTCAAGCAGTATTTATAGTGGTCAAGTCTAGTTGTAACTAGTCTCTAAAGTTTTCTTGGTAGCATTTTTGGAGGTGATTTGCTTCTTAAGGCTAATAGAAAGTGGCTGGCCCAAAGTCACCCACTTGGCTTTGTGCTTAAGAAAGGACTAGAACTCAGTCTCACAGATTCTAGTCTGATGGTCTAACTCAGTGGTTCCCAATGTGGGGCCCATGCCCCACAGGGGGGCAATTTGATTTTTAATGGGGGTAATTGGAACCTTGTTTAAACCAAATTAATGGCCTTTTAGGCTTCCTCTGTAGGAGTAGGAGTTCATTTTTTGAATAGTAAGAATTATATGTCATGGGGGATTCTAAAATTCATCAGAATTTTAGAGATGCTTAGGTGGGGCATAGCCCAAAAAAGATTGGGAACAACTGTCTAACCACTATGCCAAATGGGAAATCTCAATATTTATTTATTTATTTCCAGAACACCATCACTCTGCTAAACAAATAATTCCCTCACCACTGTCAAACTACTTACTAAGACTGCATTACTGTTACTA
>JANHFT010006033.1:10434-32625 GCA_032467955.1 Pseudoxenodon macrops | reverse complement strand
CACATTGCATTAAAAAGGCAGGCTCCCCACACACCCCACGCCCCCCCACCCCTTCTGTTCAATTGTATGGGGTTCTCGGAGACCGCCTGGACAAATCCCTTCCGCTTTCTTAGCACGATTTTTCAGAAGTGGTTTGCCATTCCCTCCTTCCTAGGACTGAGAGAAAACGACTGGCCCAAGGTCACCCAGTGGAAAAAGAGTACTTCATCTGCAAATGCCCAGTGACAGTCCTTTCTTTAAGGTCACAGATTATTGCCAAGGTCATATAAAGCAAAAGGGAGATTTAAATTACAGCAGTGTTGATTTTTTTTAAAAATGCAATTCATTCATTCATTCATGCTTTAGGTTTTTAAGGCCCTCCAACTCATTCTCATCTCTGGGAGGCATGCAGAATTGTTTTGGTGCTCATAATCTCCATCACTTGGTGGGATTTCTCATTTAAAAGCCTAGGCAGGGCCAGGGGCAGGCCTACCAGTCAGAAGAATAAACTCTATGCCTCAGGCAGGAAATTATGTAAGGTGGCAGTTAGAGAAGGGGGATTGTTTGTCTGCCTCATAGCTACTGCTAAGCCCCTCAACTAAATTAGGAGCTTAATTCCTCCTGGTGCAATATGGTCCCACCGCCAGAGCTGAAGAAAGCCACTCCCTTCAATCATTCGTCTTTAGTACACGAATACAAAGACACCATCTTGGTTTGTTTGTTTTTTCCCCTCAGGATGCCAGTGCAACCACTTTTGCATCTCCCGTTTTCCCCTTGCTTTATAGTATAATTTTGGCAGTTGTCCATGGCTGTGCTCACAGTTGACTACAGAATTGAATGTTTGTGTTCTGCTTGGGGAAAGAATTCTGTTTTTTTTTTTAATGAGTCTGAACTGAGGCAGAATTTTTGAGGTTTCGTAGCAGCATAAAAATGCCAAAAATCTCCAGAATGCAATGAGTACATTGTTATCCCCAGAAGCTCCGGAAATTATCCGCTTCTACTCTAAATTAAAAAAGGCAACCTCTGGGTTTTTGCATGTGGATCTCCAACTCCTACCAACACTAAATAACACTGTAAGGGGAGCTCCGTATTTGTGTGCTCATGCACAGACACTTACCAGACTATTTAATAAGTCTATCCAATGGTCTGATATGCCAATCTATGGTGCACCAAGCACAAATGAGAATCTACTCCCAAGTCAGCTTTCTTAAGCTTGCTGTTCTCCAGATATGCTCATTTGCTACTTCTGTAATTCTCAGGTGATAGGGCAATTTTGGCTGTGAACCAGTGGTGGGATTCAATTTTTTTTACTACTGGTTCTGTGGGCGTGGCTTGGGGAGGATACTACAAAATCCCCATTTGCTCCTGATCAGCTGGGACTCGGGAGGCAGAGAATAGATGGGGGCGGGGCCAGTCAGAGGTGGTTATTTACCGGTTCTCCAAACTACTCAAAATTTCCGCTACCGGTTCTCCAGAACTGGTCAGAACCTGCCGAATCCCACCTCTGCTGTGAACTATAGGTCTTTTAGCTCAAGGCATCCAGAGAGTGCCAAGCATGATTAGTCTTAGACACTGGAGAAAGAAGTCCTTATTTAATACTTTTTAATGGTAATTTTAAAATCTGTTCACGTCAATCTAAGAAAATACGTTTGAAAGAACACCAGGATTTTAAGCTTTTAAATCTTCTAATGTCTTCTGTTTCCTAAGCTTTCAGCTCCAGTATTTTGGTTTCTGTCCAGCTGTTAGAAATGAGACTCAATTTACAACGGGCTCCAGTGCCTATTTACTCAAATATCTGTCCAAAGGGATTTATTTCCAAAGCCACTGTGTGCAGGTTTGGAACATTACTATTGTAAGTTTTTTTAAAAAAAAATGTAATTAACTTTCAAGTCTTAACTTATGCCACTGCCTTAATTAGGTAATTCCATCGTAATTGTTTTACTTGAAACTCTGTTGTACTTGGCTGAATGTTGTAATAGCTGAAAAATGGGGGGGGGGGTGTTCAAACAGATTCCAAAAATGCCAGAGCACAATCTTTGGCAATTTACACAGGATAGGATTTCCAGAATCAGGGAAAAGTGTACAGCCACAAGTTATCCTTTTATTGTTACGTATACACAAGAATTTCTTAGCTGATCTTAGAGGATATCACAAAGAAAACGAATGTCAAATAGGCCCCCAAACCTGGTGGACTTTCAAATACTCATAAAAAACTGCCTTTTTCAATGGGCCTTGCAATGGTAGGGAATATATTCATTATCCATCCAATGTGTCCCATTTATTCTTCTCCCGTGTGTTATTTTTAATTGTTATTTTATCTGGATGTTTTAATCTAAGTGCCAGAGCTCACTGTAACAGCATTGCCAAAAAGGCATTAAGAGTTGTTAACCTAATTTTATGAAGTTTCTTCTCCGGTAATATTGTACTGCAAACTAGGACATATAAAACCTTTGCTAGACCAATTCTCTAATACAGCTCATTTGTCTGGAAACTGCACTGCATATCAGACATTAATACAATTGAGCGAATCCAGAGATATTTCACAAGAAGAGTCCTCCACTCCACTGCTCACAACAGAATACCTTATACCACCAGGCTTGAAATTTTGGGCTTAGACAATTTAGAACTACAACACCTTTGGTCTGACCTAAGCGTAGTACATAAAATTATCTGCTGCAATGTCCTACCTGTCAACAACTACTTCAGTTCAACCGCAATAATACACAAGCACACAATAGATACAAACTTAAAGTAAACCGCTCCAAACTCGATTGCAGAAAATATGACTTCAACAACAGAGTGGTCAATGCCTGGAATGCACTACCTGTCTCTGTGGTTTCATCTGCAAACCCCCATAACTTTAACCGTAGACTGTCTACCGTTGACCTCACCCCATTCCTAAGAGGTCTATAAGGGGTGTGGATAAGTGCACCAATGTGTCTACTGTACTTGTCCTACTGCCCCATTTATTCATATCCATTTCATGTATTCATAATCATGTTTATACTTATATCTGTTATGTTATAGATGCTTGACAAATAAATAAATAAATGCATACATAAAAAATAAATAAAAATCTTACTGTGTAAGCTGCATTTTTGTTTGACGCTGCTTATAGCTGATAAATATATCAATAACTAACAATTGTTTGAAAGGCAATGAAGAGAATGGAGGTTTTGGACAGCACTAGGGAATCAAATCATCATCATCATCACATCTCCACTTCACAGGAACCAGTGAGGAGACAAAATTGATCATGGATCTCTCCATCCCAGCTTTATTCTAGATTTGGCCAGATAACTGCAACTCACAGAAGACAAGCCAAAAAAAAATTTCTGGTGAATTTGGCATAACTTTTCTTCAATAATTACTTGCTATTCTACCAGAGGCTTAAAAAAAAACAACTTTTAAATGTTTCTGCCCTTTGTATCATTAGACATAAGATAAATGCTTTGGGCAATACTAATTTCTTTAAGGAGAGATTATGGTTATTCTTGGACTGTGCTTATAATATAGGAATATTTTCCAGTATAATCAAAAACTGGCCTATGTCCATGTCAGAAAGAAAGATAATTGCACTTTTGTTGATGTAGAGAAATCATGTGATAACGTGAATATAGCCAGGATTTGCACAAATTCTGAAGTTTGGTGCCTGAATGTAATTAAGATCAGTGTATGTTCTAGGCAGAAATAAATAGAACGCATACAAATGGTTCAGCATAGATCAGGAAGCGAGCAAGAATATGTTATGCTTCCTTGTTTGTTTACTTCCTTATTTATTGACAAATATATAAGGAATGATAGTAGCGATGTCAGAGAAATTGTTGGTTGGGGATGTGGGTCTATGCAAACTTTTAAATGCAGATGATGTTGTATTTGCTACCTGAGAAATGAATGGGCAATTTCCCAGACATATAAATGTTGCTAGAAATGTATGTCATCCATTGTGAAGAACGTTGTTGAAAGAAGCAAAAACGGCAGTGAATAATAGTATGTTGTTACTCATTTTGTTACATGGAAGTGAGTGTTGCATAGGCCAAGAAATCTATAAAACTAAGACAGATTTAATGGGAATGGGGTACTTAAAATAAAAAGAGATGTGGTCAAGAACGAGTGGAAGTTAAATTAATGTGGATTCAATTAAATAGCGAGTGACCAATTGGAAATAAGGACATTGACAAGGGGCGCCCTGTGGATAGAATGAATCAAATGGCAAAGAGTGAATGGACTGAGAAGGGGAAGACCAAGAAAAATGAGGCTGGATTGAAGTAATGAGCCTGGGGGGGGGGGGGGAAAGGAAAGTGAGAAGTTTGAAGAACAGAAGGTAGAGGATGAATAATGGAGGAGATAAGAAGCAAGAGTGGTTTCTAAAAAAGAAAAAGGAAAGGAAAAATGGAAAGATATAGTGAATGGTTTGGTATAAACCAGTCTTGGGTGTGTTCTTTTTATTTTTCTTATCTCTTTGTCTTACTTCTTTTCACTTTTTTTGCTGTAACAGGTTGCCTTGGTTTTGCAGCACTCCGTGTTCTTGAACTTTGCAAATACAAAACAGTTCATCTCATCAAGGTGCAGTGAAGACAAGAGTTGCCATCAGGGGTGGGATTCAGTTTTTTTTTACTACCGGTTCTGTGGATGTGGCTTGGTGGGCGTAGCAGGGGAAGGATACTGCAAAATCCTCCCGATCAGCTGGGACTCGGGAGGCAGAGAATAGATGGGGGCAGGGCCAGTCAGAGGTGGTATTTACCGGTTCTCCGTACTACTCAAAATTTCCGCTACCGGTTCTTCAGAACTGGTCAGAACCTGCTGAAACCCACCTCTGGTTTATGTTAAGTTTAAAGATCTTATTGATATACCAGTCCCTCTTACTGCCCAACAAGTTCCCTCTCCAGACTTTTGCAATTGATCTCCAGGCACTGTATAAAACCTTAGAATTCATGATTACTATAGCAAACATAGGCTGGACTAAAATAATCTCAAACATGTCACATGTGGGGATTTATAAATTAGATCTTGGTTTATCTTGGAGAAGCTATTGCATAATCTAAAGAAGGAGAGCAATTCTATTGTCCCATTGTCATGGTCAGACCACAAACTGATTCTATTGTGATTGAGACTCATCCATGTAGGGTAATGAGAGTTGTCTGTCCCAAGAGCTAGTTTATTGATACCTAGTTTCTAGAGAAGGGGTGTCAAACTCAATTTCATTGAGGGCCACATCAAGGTTGTGTTTGACCTTGGGGGCCAGGGTGGCGTGGCCAGGGTGGGTATTGCCAGCTTGACATCACTTAAAGCTGGGGGTGTTTGGTGGCCCAAGCACTGTGCCAGTGAAAATGAAGCTCAGGGGGCTGCATGCGGTCCCTTTGAGCTCTGTTTTCACTAGCAGGGGGCAGCAGGGGGCCGTCACAGCCAAAAACAGAGCCAGAGAGGGCTGCATGTGGTCCTCCCGAGCTCCGTTTTTGCTGGCAGAGGCACCATAGGCTGGTCCTTTGCTGTTTCTAGGGTGGCCCGGTGGACCAGATCAGGCACTTGGGCCTTGAGTTTGACAACCCTCTTCTAGAAGTACCCAGGGAGTTCCTTAACTGTCTGGGGAGCAGTGGGTATAATTCCTAATAAATAACTGGAAAATTGGGCACTGGACTGAACTGTCCCTAAGCAATTTCTTATTTGAAGACAATTCAGGTTGGTGCCATGGTTTACTGAGGCCCTTGGGAATTGAAATGCTAGAAGTAACATCTGGACTGCTGGTGGGAAAAGACTAAAAGCAAATTTGATCAAGAATTATTGTGTTCAATCCCACCCCACCCCCACAATGGCAGGGAAGGGAAGGGGGAAATGCTTATTTCTCCTCTGTTATTGATGGATTCTTGTCCAGCATCTTATGGGATGAAATATGAATAAGTTAAGAGACCAAGACATCTGTAACTGGATGGAGTTGATAAGATTCTGAAAAGGGAAGCAGTGAGAATTTTAAAGAACAAAAAGTAGTTTATGACTGTGATGGAGCCAGGTATGGTTTGGAAGGTAGAAATTATGGAGTGATACAGTGCAAGGCTTAGGAGTAAGCTAATTTTAAGTTAGTATTCTTTCTTTACTATTTCTTAATTCTTTTCTGCGCTCTGCATAATGTGATGAATGCATGCCAAGAATTATTTGCATTCTTAGCACAATTTAGTTTAGCAACAAGACAAGTAGAGAACAATTAAGGTGCCAGGTTTTTTTTACAAATGTGGTAGACATTCTGAACATGTTTTAGATGCATGCCACATAAGGCTGAGAAGTGACTGACCACAGAAGAGTTGAAATACCTGATTAAACTTTTATCAACTTTTCACAATCTGATTTACTTTGCAAAAATGGGTGACTGACTGACCACATCAACCATACGCATGAATTGAATTGAATAAAGCAGTTTGTTATGTTAATGTAGCTAAAAGTGTAAGTCATATATTAAATAATTGAGATTCCTTAGTAAATAGTTCGTTTTTTTAATTCCAAGCTTACCTTTGATCAATCAAAATTTACTGTTTAAAAGGTATACCCTTTCCTAATGGCATAAAATTCAATTAGGATTAAGTTAAGAAGACTGTAAGCTCTATTTATTTTACATGTTAATCTTCCTGAAAGAGCACTCCTCTAGCAATGAAGCATTTTTTTATTATCATTTTAGGCACAAAGTTCCATTGTTAAAATGTCCATTGAAGCGGAGGCCGAAAAGCAAGGAGGTATAATGTGGTTCAGAACTGGGGTTCCTGCCTCTTTTTTCTGGTAGCGGCAAGGAATTCTTATAGGAATGAATTCAGCACTCTTAAAGTGTTAAAAACCTTTTAACATTCTTCCAATATTATTATTTTGCATTTCAAAATAAACTTTATCTTACTCTGAAAGCATGATTCAATTGCTTGAAAATAACCCCCCCTAATGTACAAGTTCCTATCTGAAATAAATATATTTAATTTCACAGTCTAAAATGTAGTGCCTAAATAGTGAAGATTGAATCCATAGAAAATTAGTGGACATAACTGATAACTGTAATATTCAGCTTCATTCATTACCTGGCAAAACCTGTTATGGAAGCAGGGGAGTCTATTCAAAGACAGAGTCGACCATAATGAAAGCATTGTGGTTACACATTTTCTCTTTTATTACATTTTTTCTTTTATTGCACATAAGACTCTTAATCATCTCACAAAGGCTTATAACATTATCTGCCTTTATGAATCAGAGAGTCCAGCTTAGATTTTTGTTAACCTTATGCTTCCCATTTTATGATTTCCCACCAAATCCTGCACAATCTGAAGAATCAGCCAGTTTCTACCATGAGTGTCCACAGTAAATAGAATTTTCATCACTACATGTGCTTTATGATGTCACAACAGAAGCTCTGCCCCCTGTATACTTGTGAGCAATGTCATGTTGTAACAACAAAAGGGGCAGAATTTGCATTGCAAAGTTGTGGTGCACATTTTATCATTTGCTTTCCTTCTATTCAACCTCAGGACACATCTGTGGTTCCTGTTTTGTTTAAGAACCTAAAACCACATAAGATTTGATCATATAATCCAAAAAATGGTGCTCCATTTAATTCCGAGTTGCCTTAGTGACATAGTATTCTGAACCCAATAATTACATAGCATGGTCATGATTAGCTGCCCTACTGCTAGATCCTCATATTAATCGACTTAACTTCCTTTAAAATTGGTTAAAGTGGTGGCTGTTGTTACAGTATTAATTTTTGCTGGATGTTGTCAATGGATTAAATGCCATTACAGGCCAGAGAAAGAAGATATTTCTGCAAAAATTTGGACAAATGAACACCTGCCCATTTTTTTTTTTCTGTTAAAGAATTTTAACATAACGTGTCTTCCGAAGCCTCATATAGCTTTATAAAAATACTGGTTGTTTTGTTTTGCTACCAGCAGTGCAGAAAAATCTGTATTGGGAACAAACCAATCTGTATTGTTTTTTTTTCCCAATGATCATTCAGACCTTTGAAAACTACTACAGTACAACATGAATAATCATTCTGTGTGTGTTGCTGTACCATCAGAGACTATACTAAACATTTCTCGTCTTTGCTCTCTGGGATGTGATATGTAATTTGAAGTCAGCATCACAAGGCATTGAATAATATGGTCTGTATTTTCAAATGTGAACATATTTGATAGCAGGGCTGAAGAAGATTTTTGTCTGAGGAATTGTTAGTATCAGCTAAAGAAGACGGTACTGGCCAGAAGAAATGTTGATGATGAGGATACCGAATGGGAAAACTTATTTTGCTTCATGCTTTAATATGAACGTGTCTAGTTGATACTCAGTGTAACTATATCTGAAACTAGATAAATTAACAGCAGATTATTTTTTTCAAATGTTTGTATTTCAAATATTTGCAATACTTTGAAACTGCTTGAATAGACAAATGATTTGATGTAATAAAATTAAGTTTTCCAGTTTTAAAAATACTCTGTTGTTCTGACAAAATTGTCAAGTGATTTTGCTCATTATACCATAAAACCTAAAAACAAAATCAAAGTTGTTGACCCAAAGCCAATGTATACTCAACTTATTAAGTTCATTAAGCAAAACTTTGTTTTAACCATGTTGAAGAAGCTATAATATAGGATCTGACTTTGTATCTAATATAAACTGCAAATTACATTTTGGTTTAGTGCAACGTGAGAACTCAACGTGTGTATCTTATTTCCAAGGAAACATTTAAGTTTATTCTCTCTAGATTTCCTACTAAAAGATCTAGTTTCTATTCAGTTATGTTCAGTCCAAATTCAACAAAAGAATCTGCTAATTGAAGCTGCATTTAACATCTGGTTTCACGCCCATGTGAAAGCTCTAAAGAGGCAACAACACATCATGCCCACAAAAGGTTATCCAAGACCAACAAACTCTCATCTCTTTCTCATGTTATGGAATTGGCAGCACAGTTACAACTAATGAATCATGCATGCATTAAATCTTCTCCTCTGAAACAAAACCTAAATAGAAAAATGTCCAGAGTAGCACAAAGCATACCTACTGCTTTATATATAAGGTTTTTCATACAGTTTCTTATGTAAAATGTCAGGAATTTGTTTTTCTTCTGTGGAAAAGCAAACCTGTCAATCACTGCTATACTCACCAGTTCTTAAACTTGCTCTGCTCGTTTTTCTGAACAATGGAACTGTAACTTGGTTTTCTACTTAGCAGTGACCTTAATATGAAAATTTGGGGATATCAAAATTCATTTTTATTTTATTTTACTTTATCAATTTTCTGTTCTCCTCTTCTGTTTGGGCTCTCAGAATAGTTCACACTACCTCCATTCATACATATGAGAATATACTTAAAAAATAGGCTGAGCCTTAGTTTATACCCATAGCACACTATGCCACAATGGTGAAACAGTAAATAGTTCCAGTAGTTCCACAATTCTGTACTTTCACATGGGCATCTCTAAGCTAAAACAGTGGCTGGTAAAACATGGGTGTTGTTCTCCACTTCAAATGCTGCCAAAAGTGCTTATCTGTAACCTGAAACAACTGATCCAGAAAAGAAAATAAATGGAAGAAAATAGGGCCAAATGTCTTCCCATGCTTTGAACAAAATACAATATATATAAAAAGTTAAATTGCTCCAAATATTTTTGAATTCCAGCTCCATCAGTGCTCCCCTTAGTTCTTACCCTCATATCACTCAGTGTTAAGTTCATTAAGAGATCAATGCTTTATCTTCCAGGGCTCAGAATTTGCATATAATAAGGAATAAGTATTCTTTCTTATGGTATCAACTGACTTGAAACAAAAAATCAATTTGGTAAACAATAATTAAACAAAAATGGGATTGAAATAGTTAGATGTGAATTAACACAATAATGTTAAGTAAGTTATTTTTGTATCAATCGTAGCTAAATGAACTGTAAACAATTTTTGCTAAACTACTCATTTGAAAGTGATCATTAGCTAGATTGTTCATTCACAGTATATGCTGTAGTGTATTGATGACAGCATGGAACAAAATGTATAGAAGCAGTGAGAATTGTTTTTACACAACAGTGGAAAAATGAAGAGATCCCTACAGATGAAAGTATAATAAAAAAATATTAAATGCGCAGAGATGGATAGATTAACACTAAAAATAAAAGAGAAGGAAAAAACAGAATATTTTTTTTAACATGAAACTCGTTTTACCAATGGTTAGTTAACAGAAACAGAAGTTAGAAACTAAAAAGTTTACGAGAATTATTAACAATACAATGAAGGTTTATTAGTATGGATAAGTAAATATTATGTGATTATTATCAATGCTATGAATATTGTTATTACTATTATTACTTTTCAAAACTAACTGTACTCAGACAACACACTATTCATGTAGATACTGAGGTTTTATGTTTACTAAAGAAAATGTATTAATAAAATATTTTAAAAATGTAATTCAAAGGTTTTTTTATATATGATGATATCAATCAGCAATATGCTTCACAAGAAAGCACTTTCTGTTTTAGTAGCTTCCTCGTTTGGGCAACTAAGGACATTACTAAAAAAAATTTTTTTAATACCACGCTTCTGAAAACAAGGCATAAAAATACTGCATAGATTTCTCATAGATATATGAGTCCATATATCTCCCACTTGGACTGCAATCATTATCAGCCAAAAAAACCAACCTATTTATTATTAAGTTATTTAGAAATGATATTTCTCTATTGCTTTTAATTGCAAATATTGGATCTCTACAGACATAATTTTGTTATAGCTGAACCAATGTTCTGATCTCCACAATGCTGGCTTTCTCCACTTGCTGCATTCCCTAATTCGATTGGAAATTCAATTCCCAGTCATATTGGGGAAAGTTCTGCAGTGTGTGTAGCAAGGGCCAAACTTGTATTTGTAGTACTAAATGTTTGCTTTTAGAAAATGGAAAACATTTTTAAAATGAGATCCTGCTTCAGCACAACTGTCTCATCTGATTAGACTGCATCCACCCAGCACCTTTGTCCATCCAGAAATTGCAAGTAGCTTATCCTTTTTTATAGGGACAAGTCTGAGGTCTGGAAATAATGTCTTTTGGTCATGATTTTTATTTTATGGAATGGCATCTTTCCCAAAGGCAGAAAGATGCTTTTCAGAAAGGCAACCACTTTGATGATACCCTGGAAATTAATTAGAGTATAGTTTTTTAAAGAGTCTCTAGAGAGTAATTCAGGTGGCAATATCTCCGATAGTTGATGCTGTTGTTCAACTATTGAATATTATATGTTCATGTTTTCCTAAGATTAACCAGTGAGAGCCCTTGATGATTCTGGCAGTATATAAAATAAATAAATACATAAATTAAAACAAATGCATTTCCGACTAAGGAATGTTTTTGTCAGTTTAAAAACAGCAATGAGAAAGCAGGATCTTTTAAATAAATCTTATTTTTTGTCTTTGCTGTTCATTAAACCAAATTAAATATCTAAAAGCTCTTTTTATACCAAACAACACAGGCACTTAATGAAACCAACACTTGTGTTTTTATGAAACCAACAACTGTGGTTTAGAGAGAGAAAGAGAGAGAGAGAGAGAGATTAAACATATTTAATCAATAAAGCATAAATTGCAACTATGTTTGAACAGGTGGTTTAATCCATGTGTGAAACCAATTACTGTGGGAATGGGAAACTGAACTCTGCTTAATAGCTTTTGCTCATGTAGGGCCTTTATACATGATGGGAAGTTAACAGTGGAATATTGATTAGCATAATTTGTTAAATAAGCCACAATTGATAAAGCTTATGCAACAACCAGGGCTTATAAAAACCATGGATTGGGTTCACAAATCATGCTCAGATATCTTGGCTTAGCATAATATAGGAAGCCAAGATGATGTGAATATTATTGTTGAATAATAATACTCATAATAGTAAGGAAAGATAATCAGTTAACATCCTGCAACTATATCTGTAACATCAAATATCCACATCTGCCCATCCCAGGTTCTTGGGAAAGACTTGATAGACAGACCAGAGTGTCAAATCCAGTCTGAACATCTGGCTGATTGTGTGATGAACAAATAATAAGGAAAGATAATGTCTACTGAAATATAATAAAAACTGATAATTTGGAGAATCATGAAGAATTCAAAGCAGATTAGATATACAATGGGTTTCATTTTTATTTTTTATTTCTTTGAACAACATACCTATTTTTATATGCAATTGTGTTTTTTATTTGAACAATTATAGACACTGCCCATACAAAGCAATTGTACCAATAACTGATACAGATTTTACATACTGGGTCAAGAATAAGAAATAAGGTTAAAGACCAGTTTGCTGGAGTGCCTAGAGATCGTGTCTTATCCTGAAAAACTAATCAAGGCAAATGTGATTAGCATTTGATGGGGAGAGACAGTCACAAAATTTCATAATGGACCGTAGGCTAGTTTGGGAAGTTGAAAAAAAGTGCTAGATTATAGTGGGAAATTGCCTCCAAACTGTTGCTGAAAAACTAAGTGAACATATCCATGAAGATACCACAGAATAAAATACAGCTGATATCAGGTGATCAAACACATTAGATAACAGTAGCTGTCACAGAACAATGGTAAGAATGTATCAGTCATGAAGAAATAATACTTCATTTCTCTTGGAAAGGATTAGCTGACAAGCAAGTGAATTATTTGTAGGCCCTTCTAAAGACAGTGGGGTACTGTATTGTGCTGTATTGTTCATCACTACTGTAGTGCATTTTGGACACTGCTCACTAAGACTTTTTATAACAAGGCTAGAGCCATAAACACCCATTAAAAGCTAAGACATTGAAAGTATATGATATTTAACAACTGTATTAGTAACTTAACAATTGCAGTGATTTGCAGTCACTTAACAAATATAGCAAGAAAGGTCATAAAATGAGACAAAATTCATTTAACAACTGTCTCACTAAACAACAGATATTTTGGAGTCCACTGTGATCGTTAAGTCAAGGACTACCACTTAATGCCACTTACTCTCTCCTTCCCACCCCTTCCTTTGGACATCTAATGCTAGAATACTAGTATATATTTGTGGATATAATTGTTTAATACATGTGTTATCTTCCAGAAATAAAAACAATAAGAACATAAAAGGAGCAGGTCAAGACAATGGGTTATTTAGTTCAGTATTTTGTGTCACATAGTGGCCAGAGCAGATGTGTTCATGGAGCTCACATGAAGCAATAGAACAAGAAATCACTTCCATTGTTCCTTTGAAACAGATGCTATGTAAAGTAACCTCCTTTGATTTTGGACACTGGGCTAGTAGGCCAGGTCCTTATGAATTTGTGGAGCCTCCTTTTAAAACTGTCGGAATTGGTGACTCCCCCTCAATATCTTATAGATTAGGAAAATCTATAAAGAAAAGAAAACAATATTTATCCTAAGCACAATAAAAATATTAGTTAATACAATATTAATGTATCATAATCTTATAGTACAAATGTTCACAAACAGACCTATCTATGTCACTTTCATCAACATAATATCTTCAAAATTAAAACAAATCTCTAAAAATAGGAGGAAATTGGACCAGTAATTGATTCCCTTCCATCAAAAGTGAAAAGTTCCTTTATTTCAGTGATTGATTGGAAGCTAGAACTTGGATTATAGTTTCTGACATTATGTTAAAATCCCTGACTTGAAATGAGATCATTTGAAGAGGTTTGTGTCAGAGGTGGGTTGCTGGCCATGCCCCTAAGACAGTTCTCTGGGAGGAAATTGGTCCCCCCTCCCTGGTAGAAATTGGCTCAAAAATAACCCTCTGTGCATGTGCAAAGCCTCCTGTGCATGTGCAGATGGTTATTTTCGAGGCAATACCTGGATACGATGGGGGCTCGCGCACTCATGCAAAACGCACACTTCCACCACAACCAGAACCAGTAGGAAAGGTAAGTAGAACCCACCCCTGATTTACTTATAGCTGCCATAGTCGCTTATGATTACTCAGGGCTAGGTTTTCTGAAATTTGCTCCGATGAATGGAAAGCCTTCCCCTTAACTTGTTAAAAGATCTTTCAAATACTTTTTTGAACTAGTTTCTACGTTTAGATTTTACTTTTTATCTTGCTTTTTTATTACAAACTGCTGAAAGATGTTAATATGCCACGGTGTAACAGGCTTCATAAATAAATAAATGCTAAGGAAAGTTGAAAACAGGATATTGTGATGATTACCATCTACTTGAAACCCGGATTATGAAGGTCACCTGTTATTGTACATATTCCATCTGGAGCCAAGCCAAACCACAAAGGCAACTGAATAGAAGATGTGGGAGTTCTTTCATCACCCATTTGATGAACTAGCCTTTACTTGTAAGAAACGTCATTTGCAGTGGCCATCACATACACAAAACCAGACAAGCCAGATATGTTTTTTTTTTAATGAAGAGGGTGGGAGTTACTGTATCCCACTCAGTACATCTCATGTGTAGAAGGAAGTATTTTAAAATCACCAAGTATTGTCTCAAACTGACGGCTGATGTATAAATAAATGCACAAGGTTTTTCAGTGAAAATACTAGTAGATCATAGACTTGCTTCCTCATAATCATGTAATTAATGCATTCTTCTTGTAATCCTTGCATGAAAAAGACTAAGGAATATGGTGGATTAATCTCTAAAATCAGTAATCAACATTTTCTGAACACAACCTCACTGATCGGGTATAGGGAGTCACAGAGATGACCTTGGAAAAACAATTCAGAGACAGTTACAACAGTATATGTAAAAACATAAGCCTGGGGAACAGGGACAAGGTTAGGAAGAGATTCAGACAGACTTCTCCCTGATTCCTTAGGTGGAAGAGACTGGAATGGAAAAATGCAGTAAGTCTTGCAAGATTCTGTTACAATAGTTTATCTCAATAAAATGTAGTTGCAGACTTTTTGAGGAGTCTGTTTTCTGATCTGATTAACCTTGAAGGGTTGGAAGAAGGTGTGTAAAAATGCTTAGATACTTTTATAACAGACATAATATTTCCAACCACTGGGATATGGCAACTACAAATAATCTTCTTTGGTTATCATTCCATCATAGGGATAGACAACTGTAATCCCAGAATTTATGCAGTTTCGGGCGACTGTATCTGGTCTACAAATATCTCCAGATAATCTTGGAGAACAGAAGTGATGAAGACTTTTGTTACCTTCTTGTGGTAAGCCGGATTTTTGCAGGCCTTAAAAGGTAGCATTACCCAAGCCCTTCAAACATGCTGTGTTTGTAATTTCAATGCAAAAATTATAAAAACTGATAAACTCTACCCTATATTTGATGCTTAAACATAGTTTCAAAAAATATACAAGGCTATAAGCTCAAAACATAATTTATTTTGAAAACCATATAGAACCAATCCTAAAGAAAATTATTAGCTCCATTCACTAATGTGATCCTGATCTACTGTTACTCTTCTTTCCAAATTAAGTCCAAGCCTTGCACCTCATAATCACAGAAGAGTTGTTATACTTGGTCTACCTTGTGCCTTCCAGATATATTGAGGGCAACAATTCATTTTAACAATGCCTATCTAGGAATACAAGGACATGTAATCCTCAAAGCATAAGACTGAGGGAAACAGTTGTTTCTTGGATGCTCTATGTTTGTTTAATTTGCCAAAGAGTTCATACTCCTGAAATTTGAGGATATAATCTAGGATGTCTATTCATAGGCTACAGGAAACTTCAGAAAGGCAACTGCTGTCAGATATTCCTAAAATTGTGTCTTTGGGACTACTTGGCCCTCCACGTGTTGCTGCATCATCCTTTTCCATCAATGAAGAGTTGAATCCAAAAACTGAGCCACTGTTTACCAAAAGTCATTGAAGTGAAAACTGAATATTTAAAGGACCATGGATTAGATTACAAACACGATACCAGAAAAGTACTATGAAGAGCAAATGCTAAGGGAAAATAGGCTAAAATTGAACCCGTGTAGCTTAGATACAAGTGAAGACGGATCCAGTTGGTCCAGAGTTCCAAAGAGGTTTTTAAAAAATTATTTCTGACAGTTGTGAAGGAGAGACTATGTGTAACATTCTGGTGTAGGAAAAAATGCTACTGAGACTACTACGTACTAGCCAATTCCACCACACACACCCTGGGAAAATAATGACAGTCATGAAAAGTGTTCCCCTCCCCAGAGACATGTTGAGAAGAAGAGTAGGATTTTTCATTCTCTCTTCTATTTATTACAATATGGATGGCAGCATCTATCACCCCCACTACACACACTTATCACAGCTACAAACCACAATTAAAAACAGAAACACTTTTAATTAGTTAGTTAGTTAGTTAGTTAGTTAGTTAGTTAGTTAGTTAGTTAGTTAGTTTTGCAGTCACAAGGGCAGGAAAGAGAAGACAGATGATTGCCCAGTTTGAACCTATAATACTAAACTATGAGTTAGCATTATGTCTGAATCTGACAGCCAGGTAATTCTTGCTTCTGGACTGAGACATGTAATGTAAAATGGAAGCCTGAAAGCAGCAAACAAGCAGCATGGGGGAAAAAAAATCCTATTTGGGTTCTGTATTTAACTACGAAATGCCCTCTTGAGGTAGCTTATCCTGTTTCTCAAGAACACCGTGGGAAAATATGTACTGAGTGCAGAAGTAAACATTTACATTAAATAACTCATGTTTATTAGTACCATTAAAACCTGTTCCATTAAAACATACTACATATAGCTACAAGGCTGATTTTAAAAAATGGTATTCCTTCACTTTAAGTCTGACACACACAAAAATCAGGATCAAGATGTAAATGGTACCTGCTGTAAAGAAAACAGTAAATATTACCATACATTTTGGTTCAAGAATCCGAAATGTTTCTGATGCCTAACGTCTTCCTCAAGGGGAGGTTGCATTACATTTAAAGGATACAAAATAAAGGGTGGCAAATACTGTAAGAATGTAATAGATATATTCCTAGCTCTGGACCCTAATTTTATGAAGATGCCATTCATCTAAGAGACTGTTTCCTTTCAAAATAATCACAAAAGAATCTTATTTCTTTCCAAACCAATCTAAGCATAGTAGCCTTCCTAGGGGACCAAGCCAATTGTTACTCTAATTGCATAACAAACTACTGTTTCCATGACAAACTACTGTTGAAACTAGTTCTTAGGGCATCTCTGGATCCCTGCATAAGTAGATATCCATGTTCCTGTCCAACAGGCAATAAATAGTAAAAATAGGGATGGCCGAATCAAGTCCGGCATCTGTTAACAGTGGTGTTCCCCAAGGCAGTGGTTTAGGACCCATGCTCTTTCTGCTTTACATCAATGACGTATAGAATCCCTTATGCCACCAGACTTGAAATTCTGGGCTTGGACAATCTGGAACTGTGCTGCTTGCGGTCCGATCTAAGCATAGTGCACAAAATTGTCTGCTACAACATCTTACCTGTCAACAATTTCTGCAGCTTCAACCACAATAATACATGGGCAAACAATCGATACAAACTCAAGGTAAACCACTCCAAACTCGATTGCAGAAAATAAGACTTCAACAACAGAGTGGTCAACACCTGGAATGCTCTACCTGACTCCATTGTTTCAGCCTCAAACCCTCAGAGCTTCAACCTCAAACTGTCTACTGTGGACCTCACCCCATTCACAAGAGGTCCGTAAAGGAGGCGTGAATAAGCACACCAGCGTGCTTATCCTCCCTGTCTTACTGTTCCCATTTATCTGTATTTACTTCCTTTATTCATGTTTATCTTTATACCTACACCTGCTATCTTGTACATGTTTGACAAACAAACAAACAAACAAACAAATAAATAAAAATATTCTTGAGGGCATTCTGGTTTGAATAAGGCAAGCTTCTTGGGATTATTTTCATTAAATGTATTTTATTTAGGTACTGCCTGACTGCAGAATTACTCTAGGTGACTCACAATATCACAGACAAAAATAAAAGACAAAACTATGAATAGAAAAAGATTTTTAAAAATAAAATGTTTTATTAAAGAAATGAGCCATTTTAAAAGAAACTTTTTAATTTTTGTCACTGTTCTATATACACATTTCCATTTTAAAAATAACAATAGATAACATTTATGTCTGTAGGAAGGTAACTTCTGTATAAATATTTTATGCAATCCATGGCCAAACAATAGCACATGAAGATTTAAGTTCTTCACATATTTTGAATCAAAATATATACTGTATTCTTGTGCATGTGTAGATTTATACAGCAAGATTATGTTTACTGCTAATCCATTTGTTGAGAATAGCCGCTTTGGTATCTTATATAAGTCCTATTTCATAGTGAAATTCAGTGGAATTACTACAGACATTTATAAAGTGACTTCCCAAAATCACTGGTTATCAGCCATATTTCAAAGAAACTTCATTTATGTATGTAGAAAATATCAAACGCAGGTAGAACAACTAAGTAAACTTGAAAAATGTCACTATTTTAAAAAACCATAAGAAAACTTTAAAAAGATGTTAAATTCCATAGGGAGATTTGAAAAGAAAGCCTACAAAAAGGATGGAAAGTCACTTCCATACTGTTGCCAGAAAAACTACACAAGGTTCTTGGGTCCAGAGAAAAACCTTTGGACTCTTAATTTCTAAAAAGAAAATATGAATCAGTTAAAAGAAAAAGCTGTTTGTAACTGCAGACAGTTTAGTGCATTTAGTGGTTTAAGTGCTGAAGTATATTCCTTTTATCTGAGAAGAATTTGAGCCTATTAGCCCCAAGGAATTAGATAGAGTTCTTGAGTGGGACCAGCTATATATTAGTGTCATGTTCTTCCTTGTCAGTTAAGGTCTTCCTTGGATCCAGAGGATGATGGCTGGATGAATGAATGAATGACAGAGGAGATGGTTCCACCAGGTCTCTCAAAGAGGTAAGGAAAAGATGGATCATCACCTGTTTGAGAGTTGGTGGAACCAGTGTTGGGCAGCTTTCCCCCATTTCCAATTTTCCATTCTGCAGAGCAGGAGGGTCCTAGTATAGGAGCAGCTTTGATTCAAAGTCTGGTACTGAGCATTGTTTAGATAGGATGTTGCTCTGAAACCTTATGTAAACTGCTGCAAATGTTTAGAGTATCAAATGTAAAAAGGCAAAGGTTCCCCTCACACATATGTGCTAGCTGTTTCCGACTCTAGGGGGTGGTGCTCATTTCTGTTTCAAAGCTGAAGAGCCAGCACTGTCTCCGTGGTAATGTGGCTGGCATGACTAAATGCACGGAATGCTGTTCCTTCCCACCAAAGGTGGTCCCTATTTTTGTATTTGCATTTTTATGTGTTTTCAAACTGCTAGGTTGGCAGAAGCTGGGACAAGTAATGGGAGCTCACTCTGTTACGCGGCATTAGGGATTCAAACCGCCGAACTGCCTACCTTTCTGATTGACAAGCTCAGCATCTTAGACACTGAGCCATCGCTCAGTATAAATGTATACTGCCACAATTTCACATATTTTAAGCATCATTTTGATTCAAGCAAAAAAGACAATATTGTTTTTTCCCCGTCCTTGAACACGGCCTGCTAAATATAGGATTGATCCAAGTTCCATATGCAAGAGTACCTAAATTTATGGATGATGTCAAAGAATAAGTAATTGTGAATTGACTAATTCTTAATGAGAGTTCATATTTTCACAAAATCTGTTAAAAAGTGAGCAAGGAAGGGAGAAAGAAATTTGCCTGCTGCTTGATTTAAAATAGAACAAAATTTAAAGTGCTAACATGTTATATATGAATGAGATAAGAGCTTCAGAAGTAGAGATATCTTCCCAAATCAGATGATAAATTATCAGGAAGAGAATTATATGATGATTCTGGTTAGATATGACCTCTAATGTCTGTAAGTCTCTTTGAACTGTTTATTGAATGTTCTGGTATGCAACTAACGTTCTGATATGAAGCTTAAGGTTACCTTCTACCTAAAAAGATTACTGTAGTCAGCCAGGGTGACTAGTAGAATTTCAATGTCATTTTGGCAGGTAATCTACCTCTAGTGAAAAGCAAATATGAAAGTCAAAATTGGTATAACGAAACTCACAATTATATATAAAAAGAAGCCTTATAAATATACCACTCAAGGATAGAAGTTGATATCAAGAATGTTTTCTCAAAGGCATTCTTTAATAATCCAAGATTGTGCATCTGGCAATGCAAGACATAATACAACAAGTAATCACAATGGCATAACCTCTGTTCATTAACATGAAAGGACTACCAGACTTTGGATCCTTTTCAGATCTGTAAACCATTATAGTGGTCAAACCTCATCTATATACTAAACTTCTTGTGTTTGTTTGTAACTATAATTTGGACAGAATTGGAAGGTATAAGGCAACAATTTCCAAAGCACCCAAAGACCAGACAACGAATAATGGATGGAAACTGATCAAGGTGACATTCAACCTAGAAATAAGGAGAAATTTTCTGACAGTGAGAACAATTAACCAATGAAACAGCTTGCCTTCATAAGTTGTGGGAGCTACATCACTGGAAACTTGATTGCAGAAAATATGACTTCAGCAAGAGTGGTCAATGTCTGGAATGCTTTACCTGACTCCTTTGTTACATCCTCAAACCCTCACAGCTTCAACCTTAAACTGTCTACCATGTGAAGGAAGTTAGCACCCACCCACCCCTCCTAGAGGAATGAAATAACACATGGATCTCACTCCATTTCTAAGAGATCCATAAAGGGGGCGTGCATAAGCACATCAGCGTGTCTACTGTCCTTGTCATACTGTCCCCATTTATTTGTATTTATTTCTTTCGTTCATGTCCATGTTCATATTCATACCTGCTATCTTCTACGTTTGACAAAACTAATAAATAAAACTAAATAAATAAAAGATTTCTTAAAACTCAGTTGCAAAAAGAAAACCAGATTTGCTTTAGTTTCAAGGTCAAAAAAGAACTCTTAGCTCTAAAAAATGCTAACATGGGAACCCGCACAGACCCAGGGCTGCTTCTGAACTGCTTCAAAAGCTCTGAGAAAGTGCCTTAAATTAACACATCTGTGACATGGAGGGGAAAGTCTGCATTATTTCAGGCAAACAGCTGTTGGGAAACATTTCGGCCATGAATTAAACTGTATCACTTTAAAAACTGCATGAATAAGATAGAATATAGAACTGTTTTTACAGGTTTGGTAGCACTAAAACCATAGAAATTAGCAAGATAGAATATCAAATCACAAAGATGCTTATCTTCTATGCAATGCATCGAAGCTTATTTCTGGAAGGGTGAATACGGTAAAGAGGCCACAAACCGTGGACGGTTTGCAACCCTTTCATTGTGCTGACTGCATCGCTAATTCTTAATAAATACCTTTACATTAATCTCAAATTGAAAGGAGCAGGGCTAACCATTCATGCACTTGTTAAATAGGCAGAGGATCAAATAGATACTTCCAGTTTTGTTTTCTCTAGAAAAAAATGGAAAGAAGCAGGACCTACGAAGCATCTACTGTACCCCTTTCTCACATTTTTCACCTCTCCCATCGCTCACTGCTCCTTACCAAACGCCCGGCTGCTTTGCAGCTGCTCCTCAATGCAATCGTTGCCGCCATCTTATTCCGGAAAGATAGTTTCTCCACGCCTTTCCCACTCCTCCCCTTTATCAGCCAATCGCATCATGCCTTTTCCTCCCGCTGGCCAATTAGAACGTGAAAAGCTGCCTTCTTTGGTAAAATGAATGACTGTGGCGCTTTGCTTTATAAAACAAATCAACCTTCAAAAACAAGATACTGTTTTAAAAAATACAAGAACGGAACATCAGCGTTTACAGTCAAAGGAGTCACCTCATTATCTCATCATTCTCTTGAGATCCCCAAGAGGGGCTTAAGGGAAACTATCAGGGGTGGGTCCAACTTCACCTGATTGGAGATAATGTTTCACCGGGCGGGACATCACCCTCCTGCCCGTGAAGTTGGCTAGAGAGGTGTCTATTTCTTTATATGTATATACATACGCCGTCTTTCTCTCCGCATATGTATGGATATATCTCACATGCACAATGTGATAAAAAGAATGCAAGCTTTCAGGCTATACAGGTTTCTTAGTCCGTATCCTTAGAGGCAGCATCTATCTCTCTACCTGCCTACCTATCTTTACCTACCTACATCTCTCTTTCTCTCTCGCTCACACACACACACACACACGTCTGTCTGTCTGTCTGTCTGTCTGTCTGTCTGTCTGTCTATCTATCTATCTATCTATCTATCTATCTATCTATCT
>JANHFT010006033.1:0-10334 GCA_032467955.1 Pseudoxenodon macrops | reverse complement strand
CCCCCTCCTCCCTGCAAACCCCCGTCCCCTGTAGCACTGATGATGTTACCTAATTTGGGTCATGAAACATCTGCAAGAAAACCACCACGCTCAGAGAGCACTAGGGGCCCCACAGTACAACCCTGAACTGCAAATAACGGCAGTGCATGGAGGAGACCAACTACTGGTTGATTTCTCCAGTCCTTACACACACCGTAAGTTCCAGCAATGGGAGAAATCCACTTTTCAAGACTTGAATGGTGACCTAAGTCCTTTTATCATGTGTTGTTCTCTCTCCCGCTTCCATGGTGAATCGCGCCTAGTAGTCGTAAGTACCAAGAAGATTTAAGACAAAGTTGCTCCTTAGCAATGAGTTTTGAGTTAGAAGTCAGAACTGAAGAAGCCAGTTGGACGAGAAGCGAGATGTCTTCAAGGAAACAACAAAGTCCACTTGCCTTTTGGAAAAGTGGGAGAACCATAACCTGGATGGCTGAGAATCTCCACAGATAATTAGAGACTCAAAAACTGTCTCTTGGTGGTCCATCCTACATCGGCTTCATTCTTGGTTCGCTTAACGCTCAGAATATTCTTTTGTTCCGAAGAATTCTGGGTTTCTTCGGAATTCAGCACATCACTTAATACGTCTTGCGGTCATCCTGGAAAGGTGCAACCTTATTTTAACCCTCCATCCATGTCTTGTTCATCCTGGATTAAGCCGGTAGGCTCTGAACCCTTGGCGCTGCTAAGACTTTAAGCTGGAGAGTGGCATGCGAAGGAATAGAATTAAATGGGCCACCTGTCCCGTTAATTTGTCCTCTTTCTCTTGAATCCATCGAAAAATAAGTGACATGGAACAGCTGTTAATAGTACAGGTAGCCCTCAGCTTACACACAATTGAGCCCAAAATTTCTGTTGCTAAGTGAGAGATTTGTTAAGTGGTCACTAAACAAACTTGTAACTTGAGGGCTACCTATATAAATAAAAATGGTGGAAAAGCTAAGTCTTTTTGTACACATTGGTGGGGAGAAAAAGAGAGAGAGAGAGACATGGAGACATGGAGAGAGAGAAACAATGAGAGAACGAGAAAGACAGAAACAGAAAGAACGAGAGACAAAGAGACAGACAGAATGAGAGAAAGAGAAAGACAGAATGAGAGAATGAGAAAAAGATCAAGAGAAAGACAGAGAATGAAAAAATAAGAGAAAGACAATAAGACAATAAGAACAAGAAAGACAGAATGAGAGAACGAGACAGAAATAGAAAAAGAGAATGAGAAAGAGACAGACAAAAAAGAATGAGAGAGACAGAGAAGGAGAGAAAGAGACAGAGCTGGAAAAAGAGGTAATGAGAGAACGAGAAAAGACAAGAGACAGAAAAAGAGAGAATGAGAGAACAGGAAAGACAGAGAAACAGCATAGATGAAACAGTGCAAGAAAAAAACTGAGATTGGAGGAAACGACAGTGTTCCTTTGGTTAAACATCTGTTTCCTTCCACTGAGGATATTCTTTTATTTAACAACTTTAACGTAGATGGTTTGTTCCTTGATTCTCTCGAGATGTAGCCGCCGTTTCGCTGGTGCAATTCAGAATAAAAGAAATAAAACCTATTTACGGGGATTGAAGCGGTGCAGTAACTGCACATAACGTGACATTGTGATGTGTTCCTGAATATAATATTACAATTTTGAAACTGTAACTTGCATGGAAAAATGGCGGTCTCTGTGAATAAGGGCTATGGATAACGATTTCGAATCATCTGGCAACGGTCGTAGGTGCTGAAACTCCTTTACGTCACCAACATTATTGTTTTCCTACGGTTTAAAACGATACTTGTTTAATACAGGTAGTCCTCGACTTACAACAGTTTGTTTAGTGACCGTTCAAACTTACAACGGCACTGAAAAAGGTGACGTGATGTTTTTCACACTTTGTATGATCCAAATTCAGACGTTCGGCAACAGACTCACATTTATGACGGTCACCGTGTCCTGGGGTCACGTTACCCCTTTTTGCGACCTTCCAATGAGCAAAAGTCAATGGAGAAAGCGAGATTCACTTAACAACTGTATCACTAACTTGACACCTGCAGTGATTCGCTTAACAATCGTGGCAAGAAAGGTTGTAAAACGAAGGAAAACTCCCTAAAGAAATGTCTCGCTTAATGACGGACTTTTGGAGCTCAGCTGTGGTCGTAAAGCGAGGACTACCTGTATGTGAACTGGGTAATATAAATGCACGTGTTTACCTCATCACTCGGAAGCAAACTCGGCCACTCAAAACAGGAACACACACATGAACGATGTTTTTCGTGCAAAACTAGCTGTAGGAGACAAAATTGTAAAGCAAGAGTAAATCCGTGGTGAAATTTCGGTGCCGATTTGTTTTTTCAATTTTCTTCGCCGTCGCAGTTCTGTGAGTGTGCACACGCAACAAGGATTCAGAGATGATGTGAATGTGATGTACATGTTTTTTGATGCGTCCTTACGATTTTATTGTCGGGAACCTAAACTTTGTAAAATTTAGGGAGTAGGCGGCATGCACCGAATGGGTTAATAAATGAATTACATAATAGATTGTGATTTCCTTCCCCCCACTTTTGGTTAAGAAATGTGTTCCCACAATCGTTAGAATAAAAGTAAAATAAAATAAGATTTGCTTGTCCTCGTTCTCAAGAGCCCTTTGCGAAAGGAATAGTAGAGGGTACTCAAACCGGAGGAAAGAATGCAACCTGTCATTTTAATCTTCAGCAGAAGCATCTGACAGAGTCACTCCACTGTCAGACGTTATTATCTTTTAAATCGAGCGCATCTTATGACTTGCGCAGACAGACACCGATTAGGGAATGAGTCATTGGCATCCAGAAATTGAATTCCTTCTTGCTAAAATCTATTTTCTAAAAAAATATATCCCAAATTGGGTGCTTTTTCGGGAGGCAAATAGACTATCTGGTTTTTTTCTTTGAAGACCTTTTGCTTCTCGTCCCAGAAGCTTCTTCAGCTCTGACTGGATGGTGGGGAATGGAAGGATTAAACAGCGGTGAAATAATTTTTTTTTACTAACGGTTCTGTGGGTGTGGCTTGGAGGGTGTGGCAGAGGAAGGATAGTGCAAAATCCCCATTTCCACCCCACTCTGGGGCCAGCCAGAGGTGGTATTTGCCGGTTCTCTGAACTACTCAAAATTTCTACTACTGGTTCTCCGAACTACTCAAAATTTCTGCTACCGGTTCTCCGAACTACTCAAAATTTCTACTGCCGGTTCTCTGAACTACTCAAAATTTCTACTACCGGTTCTCCGAACTACTCAAAATTTCCACTACCGGTTCTCCGAACTACTCAAAATTTCCGCTACCGGTTCTCCAGAACTGAAACCCACTGCTGAAACCCACCTCTGGTCCAGTCCAACCCATCTTTTGGGGCTACTCAAAAAGACTCAAAAAGTCATGAGAATATGAAAGAGCCTGGCACCTCTCAGTGACATCTAAAATGTGTCAAGTAAGAATGAATGAACCCAGCGAACAATCTAAAGAATTCAGAGCCATTCGATTTACGCAGGAGAGGTGACTGGCAATCTTACAAAGATCATGATACGGTGGACTGATTAGGATATATTACATCTCTTATATTGTGGGTCGGGGGGGGGAAACCCTACTTGCAAGAAAGATTTTATTTTTTTTGCAAAAGGGACAGCTGAATAGAATAAGCAATTTAAAGGTTGGCTACTCAACTGACGGAAGCTAGAACTGTGAAGTTATTTTATACCTCATTTACCTGACCCATTTGCCTATTTAAATAACGTGTCTTTCTCTTGTTCTTTATTTGCACTGTCCATGTATTTATACTTATTTATTGCAGGGGAGCATAATCGAATCGTTCTGGGATGAAAACTCTTGAGTTCAACGATCAGCATTCCCCAAAGGGATGACCTCTGAAGTGTTGAGACTTTCCGACAACCAGAAATCTCGGTCTCTGAGCAGGCTGAAAAGTCAAAATCCCAAGACTTAGGTTTGGTTAAGTAAATTTGAAACAGCGAAAAGAAGTCTCCGTATTCATGAGAGAAAGGGGGTTGCAAGGAAGAACATGGAACTACATTAATTATAATTAATAATTATACAAAACCTTTGCCAGACCAATTCTTGAATACAGCTCATCCGCCTGAAATCCACACTGTATGTCAGTCAATAACACGATTGAGCGGGTCCATAGGTATTTCACGAGAAGAGTACTCCTCTGCTCACAGTAGAATCCCTTATGCCACTAGACTGAAATTTTGGCCTTGGACAATCTGGAACTGCGCCGCCTGCGGTCTGATCTAAGCATAGTACACAAAATTGTCTGCTACAATGTCTTATCTGTCAATGACTTCTTCAGCTTCAACCACAATAACACACGGGCAAACAATTGATACAAACTCAAGGTAAACCGCTCCAAAGTCGATTGCAGAAAATACGACTTTAGCAACAGAGTGGTCAACGCCTGGAATGCTCTACCTGACTCCGTTGTTACAACCTCAAATCCCCACAGCTTCAACCTCAAACTGTCTACTGTGGACCTCACGCCATTCCTAAAAGGTCTGTAAAGGGGGCATGCATAAGCACACCAGCGTGCCTACTGTCCTTGTCTTACTGTCCCCATTTATCTGCATTTACTTCCTCTGTTTATGTTTATACCTATACCTATACCTGCTATCTTGTACATGTTTGACAAACAAATAAAATTAATTAATTAATTAATTGTAAGGTTAGTTTTAGTAATTGTGTCATTTGTACCTTAGCATTCTTTTCAGGCATATATGATTCTATAAGCAAATGGACGTAGATTCTTGTATTACTAACATAATATTTGTCTCTCAGTCTTTTTTTCTTCTTATTTTATCATTTTGTTCACTTTGTATAATTACATAAACTGATTTTGTTCTTTAATTTTACATAGCAAAAGCTTTTTGTTGTGTAGCAGAAGGCACAAATACTTCTGAGATATTTCATGCACATTAGAAATAATCAGATTTTCTGTTGAAATCATTAGGAAAAAATGATCCTCCCAGTTCTCTGGTTGATGTATTAAAGATTCAGTGACCTGATTCAGATATCACACTGAGTCATGTTTTTGTTTGGTTTTGGCTTAGCTTGGTGTGAATTTTGTTACTGTGAGTTGGTAAACCACAGTTTATGGCTGGGTTCAATCTACTGTATAGTCTCACTTATGAATTCAACCAATAGCAGCCAGTGAAACAAAGCAATAAAATCTTGCTTTATTGGAATATGTGAATTCAGCCAGAGGGTTTATTTTCGATTTTCAGATTTGGAATATCAAATGGCAGAAGGACTTCTCTAATAAACAAAAACCAAAACAGCAGCAATAAAAAAACACAGAAAATATTTAAGTAAATATACAGTAATACAACTCTCCATTATTTTTTCCATCAGTGCTTTCTTTTCAGCACTAGCTGCCCCACTTCATTCAGAGAAATGGTCCCTCTCAAGAAAAAAGAGAGAAATATCTCGATATCTATGCCTCATACACAACTAAAATACCGAACTGAAGGCAGTTCCTTGGTGTTGTTTTAACAAGCATTCTCACATCTGTAATTTGGCAGAAAGTTGCTGACATCCGTCGCACTGCTTCTAATCTAAGCTTTTATGTGGTCTTTTTGTATTTCATATGATTTTGTATCTTGTTTATTTTTGGATTGTATTTGAGTGCATGTCCACCACTCAATCTCTCTACCCAGGTCTTTTTCCAATTTTGTTTTCATATTTCCTTGTTCATTTAGCAGGTCTTTGTATCTATTTTTTAAAATTTCAATTAAGTTTGGATGTTTCACTGCTTCTATTGGGTATAGCCATCCGGGAATTTTTTTTATTTTTTTTATTTTTTTCCAAATCTGTAGCAATGCACTCCTTATTACATGTCTTTGAAAATAGGTGTGTATTTTATCTTTTCCATCCCATAGGAATGCATGCCATCCCACTTGTAAATCGTGTCTCTCTATGCTCATTACTGTTTTGTTTTTTACATCTATCCAGTCTTTTATCCAAATTAATGCTGCCGCCTGATAATACAATTCCCATTCCGGTAGTGCCATACCTCCTCTCTCTTTTGTATCTTGTAGAAGTTTTAATTTGATCCTGGGCTTTTTTCCTTGCCAAATAAACTTGGTAACTGTTTTGTTTAGGTCTGTGAAAAATTTCCCCCCTAGTTTAATTGGAATAGTTTGAAATAGGAATAATATTTTTGGCAATATGTTCATTTTAACAGTGGCTATCCTCCCTAGAAATGAAAGCTGTAGGTTTTTCCAAATTTCTAAATCTTTTTTTATTTGTAGTACTAATTTGTCATAGTTATCCTCTTTAATTGAGGAGCATCTCGCTGTCAGCCAAATCCCTAAATATTTTATTTTCTTACTGGTTTGTATTTTTATTCTTTCTTCCAATTCCAATTCTTGTTTTTTTCTGAGATCTTTGGTTATTAGTTTGGATTTGGTTTTATTAATCTTAAGTCCTGCTACTTTGCCATATTCTTCAATTTTCTGAATCAATTTGGGTCCAGTTTCTAATGGATCTTCTAGTATACAAACCATATTGTCTGTACATGCTTGTATCTTATATTCTTCTTTTCTAATTTTTAACCCTTTTATTTCCTGATTTTCTCTAATTTTGGTTAGAAGTATCTCCAATGATAAAATGTATAGGAGTGGAGAAAATGGGCACCCCTGTCTTACACCCTTGGTTATCTCAAATTTTTCGGTTGTCTCTCCATTCATAATTACTCTGGCCATCTGTTTTGTGTAAATTTTGCCAATCACCTTTTCAAATTTTGTCCCAAATTCCATATATTCCAATTGTGTCTTGATGTATTTCCCATTTAAATTATCAAAAGCTTTTTGGGCGTCAAGGAAAACCAGTGTCGCCTGTTTCTCTGGATGTTCTTCATAAAATTCCAGCGTATTCAGTATGATTCTTATATTATTTTTAAGCTGGTGTCCTGTCAAAAATCTGTTTTGATCATGGCATATATACGTGTTTAATATTTTTTTAGTTCTCTCTGCTAGTATCGAAGTAAATATTTTATAATCCATGTTTAGTAGGGATATTGGTCTGTAATTTTGGATTTGTTGGTGGTCTGTGTCTTCCTTGGGGATTAAAGTGATAATTGCTTCTATCCAGATCTCTGGGATCTTTGCCTCCTCCAATGCCTCATTGTACAGCTCTAGCATTATCTCTTCTAGTATATTTTGTATATTTTTGTAAAGTTCAACCGAAATCCCATCTGGGCCTGGTGTTTTATTGTTTTTTTGTTTATTCAGTGTTTTTTTCAAATTCCATTCTCGTTATTGGTCTGTTTAGCATTTCTCTTTGTTCTTCTGTAATTTTACCCATGTTTATTGTTTTGAAATATTGTTTAACTTTTTCTTCATTTGTATCTTCTTGATGGTATAGCCCTGAGAAGAATTTTTGTATTATTTTTTCTTCTTCCCTTCTGTATTGTATTATCCCATTCTCATCCTGTAGTTGAAATATTATTTTTTTCTTTTCTCTTTCTTTAATTTATATGCTAACCATCGACCTGTCTTATTTGCATTTTCAAAATAATTTTGTTTTGTGCTTCTAATTTTCTGTGCAATTTCTTTTTGTGTTATCAGATTGATATTGTGTTTTGCCAAATTCCATTTTTCTTTTAACTTATTATTTTCCAGTTCTTTCTGCAATTCATATTCTGCTTTCCTAAGTTCTTCTTGTAATTTCTCTTGTTGTAATTTCTTTATGTTATTTTTCCTGGCTGTGTATGCAATTGTCAATCCACGGATACACGCTTTAACCGTGTCCCATAAATTTTGGAGTGATGTTTCTTCCTTTTTATTTACTTCAAAAAATGATAGTTTTTTTCCTAGCATCTGTTTATACACAAATTTTGATTCATTAACCATCTCTTTTTCTGTTTATGTCCCTTCCATTTTATTATTACCGGGTTGCAGTCTGCCCAATCATTAATTCCTATTTCTATTTTGTCTATCTCATTTTGTAATTCTGCTGTCGTCCAGACCATATCAATCCTGGACCAGGATTGGTGTGGGTATGAGTAAAATGTAAATTGTTTGTTTTATGTGTTTCTCTCCATACATCCTGTAAATTGTATTCTGTTGTCATCTCAAAAAATGTTTTTGATAATATGCTTTTCTTTTTCTTATTCTTTTTCTTACTTTTATAGTCTTTCTTAACTTCAACTATCACTTTAATGTTCAATTTAAGCAGATGTATTCGTATTCCAACTCCGTTATTTTATTATGTGTTTTTTTAAAGAATTGTTGTTGATTTTCATTTTGTGCATATATTGTTATAAGCAGGATTTGTTTTTGCCCCATTTCCAATTCCAACATTAAAATTCTGCCCTCTTCATCCGAATATATTAATTTGGATTTTATTTTATCTTTAATATATATGGAAATTCCTCTTTTCTTTTTTTGTGCTAATGTTGTGTATAATATACCTAATTTTGGGTTTTCTAGTAATTTCCTGTATTCTTTTTGGATATGAACCTCTTGTAGGCATATCACATCGGCCTCCAGTTTCCGTAGTTTGGTAAACGTTTGTGTTCTTTTTTCTGGTATGTTTAAGGCATTGATGTTTACTGAAAAGAATTTAAGTTCTCCCATTTTTTACTTATACTATTTTTTTGTGTTTCTTGTCTCTCTTAATACTCTTCCTTTTACTCCTTGATCTTCTGTTTGTTCTTACTCTTGTATTTTTTGCGATTCTTCTTCTCTTTCTCTTTCTTCTATTTGCTCTTCTTCCTGGCTTCTACTATCTGTGTCTTCTTTGCTTCCTTGTTCCCCCTCCTGTGTAAAATATTTTTCATAGAATTCATGCACCTTTCCTAGTGTATCTACTTTATATTTTTTATCCTGCCATGAAATAAGTATCCCTTCTGGAACCAGCCACCTAAACATAATCTTATATTTTGTTAATTTTGTAGTTAAGAATTGATATTGGTATCTCTGATTTCTTATTCCATGCGGTATTTGTTTCAAAATTATAATTTATTTTCCTTTGAATGCTATTGATTGTTCTCTAGTTTTTTTATATATTTCATCTCTAATTGTTCATTTAGTGAAGCGTACATGGACTTCTCTTGTCAGTCGATGCCTTCGTACATAGTTGGTATGCACTCAATAAATTTCATCTATGTCTTTTCTCATTTCTTGTTTGTCTTTTTGCATTATCTCCGCCAATATCTCCGCCAATTTTTCTCCCAAATCTTCCTCTCTTTCCTCCAGTATATTTTGAAATTGTAGGTAGAATGATGCCTTTTCCATCTCAAGAAATGCTATTCATTCGGCTAATTCTTTATTTATTTGCATATTCTTCAGTTCCATCCTTTCCATTTTGTCATCAACTTGTTCCATTTTTGTTTCCACCTTCTTAATTCTCTTAGCATTTTCTATCATTGTTTGTTGAATAATTCCTGTTTTATCATTCCTGTTCTTCATTTCATCTTTCATTTCTCCAATTTCACTTTTGATTTCTCTATGATGTACTGTATTTTTTGGAGTATAAGACACACTTTTTCTCCCCCTAACTGGGGCTGATAATTTGGGTGCGTCTTATACTCAGAATGTAGCTTTTTGAAAGCTTTTTTTCAGACCTAACGAGGTGAGTGAAGAGTGAAGCGATCTTTGCAGTCTTTTTTCATTGCTACTCCCGCCAAAGATTTTTTTTTCCAGGTGCTAATGATTTTCCAAGTTTTGCATGCTTTGTTCATTGCTTCTCTCTATTAGCTGTGCTTTAAAAGTTTTTTTTTCCAATGGATTCTTGTAATGCCTATAGCAATGTTAGTACCTCCTTTTGGGATGAGTTAGTTTTCTCCAGCTGTAAGACACTTTCAATCGACCTCTGGTTAGAGGGGCTTGAGGATGGTGTAGAAGATGCCTTTTTCCCTATTTTTGTTATATTAAAAAAAAAACATTTTAGCAATTAATGTTTTTAGCCAGTAGTTGTTCTCACCGAACCTACTGTCCCCTATAAACGTGGGCCACTGCAGAATTGACCACCTAGAGCAGGGGTCTGCAACCTTAAACCATCAAAGAGCCATTTGGACTCGATTCCCAGAGAAAGCAAAACACCAGGAGCCACAAAACCTGGGTGGGCATGGCCAACTCGATGTCACTCACTCCCATCGAGTCACATGACACCGCCAGCCACGCCTACCCAGGTTTTATGGCTCACTATGTTTTCTTTTCTATGGGAAACAGGTATCTCTCTCTTTTCCTCCTCATTTTCCTCTCTCTCTCTATCTCTCCCTCCCCCTCCTTCATCTCTTTCTCCCTCTCCTTCCGTCCCTCTCATCTCTTTCTCTCTCTA
>JANHFT010006032.1:36875-58483 GCA_032467955.1 Pseudoxenodon macrops | reverse complement strand
CCCCCCCCCCGGTTACACTATGCCATTTGCTGCTGAGCTTTTATAGAGGTTTTAATCCATATTTTCACTCTGACATTTGATCCTTTTGTTGACAGATCATGAAAATGCACTTAGGATATAAATCCTGACTGCTCTCCAAAAGTCATTTGAGCAGTTTAATCAGGTTGTATAAATAATGGGAGAAAACTGTCTCTTCTACCTGAAAGTTTGAAAAAATACTGTCTTAACGTTCCTCAATGGAACTTTTCAGTATAGTTCAATCACCCAGAACGTTATTTCTCTGAAATTATGTTTAATATTTTATAGTAGTTTGAACATTTAGCTTTAACTTCAATGTGCACTTGATAGCCCCATTTAAATCTTTCTAGTTCAAATCAGTGGGACGTAATTCTGGATTTTTTTACTTGACTTTTCCTGAATAACTATTTAATTAGAATAGTGACTTCAGGATTTAATTGTTGAATAGTGTCTTTTTAATAATCTTGAAAAAAGTTGGATTGATTTCGTCTGTCCTGAGCAGAATCCAGTGCATTTCTAAATATTGGAAAATCTATGAAAAATGGATTTTTCTCAAAAATTCTTACGACTTGTTTGTTTTCTGTTCTTTAAAGATTAAAAATGTTAGTTATACTGGAGGGAAAAACGAAAGCTTCAGAAAGTTTAGTTTTAATGTCACTTAATAGCTGATCAAATGAGGAGAGCCTTGCGTAACTGAACATTGTACACTATTGCACATTTTTGTATTTTAAAGTATGTCATCTAACTTCAGCTTTTATTAGGATTTTTTTTAAATTAGTTGCTTCATCACTGATTTCTTTCTCTGTCTCTCATTTTCCCCCCTAAGAAATCCAGCCTTTCTCCATTGTGCTGAGGAGACAGTCCAATGGAATGGGTTTCATTCCTCCCTTCTACTTGAGGCTAAGTCAATCAGTTCTTTGGCCACACCTCCCTTGTCTGCGGATAGCCTACTTTTGATTCAACCTTGCGAGCAGAGGAGATGCAAAACAAGTGCTGGGAAAGAAAAAGAAAAAAGAGAAAATTCCATTGGACTTCAAAAGTGTAAGGTCCCGGCTCCGGGGGTAGAGGGAAAGGAGGCCCCTGGAAGGGATTGGAATTTCTTGCACTTCACCTGGGCTGCAACAAGGCTGGTGGCACAGCAGCATGTCCTTTGCCCTCAAACAGAGCCACTAGATGGTGTCGGATCAATTTCAAAGAAAAACCTCTTAACACAGGGTGCAATGAGAATTCTATTGAGACAGACCTGTGTCAGACTGAAGAACAATGGGAACCATAGGCAAAGAAGGGGAAAGATGGTACCAGAGGCCACATTTACCCCCACAGCTGCAGGCCTTCGGCTAGAGGAAAGCCAAAGGCCGAAAATGATGAATCAGATGAAGAGGATGATCTCTGAAGCCCTGACACAGGCCATTATGCTGGCCTACAACAGGGGCAGCACATGGGCCAATTTATGGCACCATCACAACAAAGAGAACCATTCCAGAGATCAGATTCAAACTTCTCATCCACACAGTGAGATATCTGCTTCAGGGGATGAGGATAGGAAGGAAGAAGAACTGTCAGAAGATGAGGGGATGATTCATGATACTCCAGTCTTTGCAAGGCTTTTTCACCCAGCGCTATTCAAATCTTTGTTGTTTAAGACCAAGGTAGCAACACGACTGGGGGATGATCCTTCAGCAGCAGAGTCAGCATTGGATCTGCAGGATCTAGGGGAGCTGCTCTTTGCAAAGCCTACTAAAGAGAGTGAGGAGATCCCTTCACCTGAGCTATTTAGAGATATGGTTCAGGGACAATGGAACCAGTCAGTGATTTTCACTACTACTGGTAGAAATAAAAAAAGATTTTATAATGTGGAACCTGATTTTTCTGAGGTGCTACAATCGGCAACAATAATGCCCCAGTGGCAGCATTGACATCCCCCGCTATCCTGTCTAATGGCATGGAAGACGTGTTGAAAGCAGAGGATAAAAAGACGGAACTGACACTCCGTAAGGTACATCAGGCAGCCACCTGGGCGGTTAAGGCGTCTACAGCTGCATCATTCTTCAACAGAGCTTATCTGGCTCCAGCGGATGCAGGAAAAAAGTACTCCTGGTGATCTTCACTCGCAGCAGGATTTCAACAAGCTGATAGCAGCATTGGAATTCTCAGCAGACGCTACCTTGAGCACTGCCAAGTATGCTTCTAAGGCTATTGCCTCTCCAATGGCAGCCCGCCGCTTACTGTGGCTTTGCCACTGGCAGGCGGACTTGAATTACAAGTGGAAACTAGCTTCTGCTCCCTTCAAGGGCAGCAAGCTATTTGGAGAAGTCTTATATCCCATTCTAGTGGAAAGTAAGAACAGAAGGAAAGCTCTATTCTCAGGTTATAGGCGAATGGACAGCCATAATTCACTTTACTTCTGGAAACCTTCCTTTCGGTCTATGGACGCGGGGTTTAGCATCCCGCAATTCCAAAGATCGTACACCCATAGGCAAGACCGATATCCAGACAAATCAGGGCCCAGAGATAGGAATGGCCAGCAGCCCTAGGGCAAGTGGCCATTCAGGGGCTCAGGCAGTCACCCCTTCATACCAAGTGACAATGGGTCCAGCCCTCCCATTGGTGGGTGCTTGGGCCTATTTGCCAATCAATAAGAAACAACAACCACTGACACCTGGGTCCTAAACACAGTGAGACTAGGCCTCACTCTAGAATTTCTCTTCCCACCTTCAAGCTTTTTCCTAAGTTCTTCCACCTCAAGGGACAAGGCAAAAAGAAAAGTCATGGAGTCAGAAATACAACACCTGCTAGACATTCAGGCCATCCAAGAACCAGCAGGGGTTCTATTCCATCCTATTTGTAGTCTCCAAATGGAGAGCAATCTTGGACTTAAAATGTTTAAACAAACATCTGATTTACAGAAAATTCAAAATGCAATCAATACTGGAGAGCTTCCAAGAGGGTGACTTCCTGACGTCTATAGATCTGATGGAGGCATATCTCCATGTTCCCATTCTCCCATTAGATGGGAGGTTTCTGCGATTCCACTGTGCAGGTCAGTATTATCAATACAGGGCTCTACCATTTGGCCTACCCTTGGCACCCACCAAACTTCTGGGTGTGATAGTAGCGCACCTCAGGGCAATCCCTGTATGCATCCAATGCTACTTAGATGATATATTGATTCAGTTGTCCTCTTCCCTCCAGGTGACAGAGGACCTCGAATTCACAATCAGGATCTATCGGATCACGGATTCTCTGTGAATTTCGACAAGAGCCAGATGGTTCCTTCCAACTGACTGCTGCACCTAGGAGCAGTGATAGATACAAAAATGTGTGAGGTTTCTCTATCACGGGAATGACGGCTCAGCATAAAGACCCTGATGGGACAAATTCAAAAGAACCAATCAGTGCCATTGATCCTCCTTTTGCAACTCCTGGGAAAAATGATATGTATATTGATAGTGCCCTGGGCACGCCTGGATGCCAGAACCTTGCAGTGGTTTCTCCTGCCTTACCAAAGGTCAGGCAAGTGCAACTCAGAAATCAAGGTCCGGGTCCCGCCAAAGGTGCTGCAATCCCTCCAATGGTAGAGGTCACAAGCACTAACAAGGAGATCTGTGTTCAAAGAACCAAACCGATTAACCATCAGCACAGATGCCAGCCTTTTTGGCTAGGGAACACACTGCCAATCTCAGACGTCACAAGGGCAGTGGTCCCAATGGGACCTCAGGAACAACATCAATTGGCTGGAACTCAGGGCAACCAACCTAGCCCTAAAGCATTTCCAGGAAACAGCTATAGGGCACCACATACTCATCATGATGGACAATGTGACCACCAAGGCCCACACCAACCGCCAAGGGGGTACCCACTCCAGAGCATTCATGCAGGAGGCTGAACAACTAGGCCTCTGGGCAGAGAAACATCTACTGTCCATCAGAGCAGAGCACATATCGGGGAAAACCAATGGCGAATTGGCTCAGCAGGTCCACAGTCGATTATTCAGAGTGGCGACTGCATCCGGACCTATTCAGGGAGCTGTCAAGAAGGTTTGGGGATCCGATCTTGGACCTGTTTGCCTCCTCATCAAACACACAGCTAAACAGGTTCTATTCCAGGGGCGGAGGGAGTCAATGTGCTTCGCAGCCAGTGGTCCAGGAGCCTTTTATATATCTAGTCACAGAACTGGCCTTTGGTCATACTGGAGCAGCTCAGGTGCGCTGTGGACCACCAAAATTTTGTTGCGGACCACTAGTGGTCTGTGGACCATCGGTTGGTGACCTGTGCTATGGACTGAATACAAAAGTAAATGGCTAATATGAAAGAAGTAGGTTGAGGTAGTTTGGTTTTGTAGAGAGAGAGATTGAAGATTAAATGACAGAGCAAGTACATGAAGATATTTTAGATGTATAGAAATCACTCATAAAAATTACCTTATAATGCTGTATCTATTAATAGAAAACTATAAAAATAATATAACATTATTCTGTTGTAAAATTTCATGAAATCTTTACCAAAGAAAAATATTGCTTCATTTTCACATTGATTATATGACATTGAGTCACTGCCAACTCCTAATGACCATGTAGGGTTTTTTTTAGTTACAATCTGTCCCTAACCTGGTCTTTCAAGGTTTTTAATATTATGGCATTTGAATGTCTTTTCCAAGATTTGTGATTGCTCTATCAAGTGCTAGTCTGTGACAAAGAGGTAGTCCTCGATTTACAACAGTTTGTCTAGTGACAGTTGAAGGTTACAATGGCACTGAAAAATGTGACTTATGACTGTTCTTTACAGTTATGACATTTGCAACATCCCCAGGATCATGTGATCAAAATTCGGACACTTGGCAACTGACTTCTATTTATAACTGTTGGCTGTGTTCCAAGACCATGCAATCTCCTTTTATGACCCAAAAGTGCTTTTTCAAGAGGCAACTGGACTTTCTGCACCTTTGGGACAACCATGACCTGGATGACTCAGACTCTCCATAGATTTTTATGATCTTCTGACAAGCAAAGTCAATGGGAAAGCCAGATTTGGTTAACAACCGAGTTACTAACTTGTCAACTGCAGTTATTCACTTAACAACTATGGCAAGAAAGGTCATAAAATGGGGCAAAATGCACTTAATAAATGTCTCACTTAACAACTTTTGGGCTCAACTGTTGTTGTAAGTTGAGCAGTACCTGTATTTCTTGACTGCTTGTTCCTTTACTGTTGATTGATCCTAAAAGGCAGAAGCTGTTCACCACTTCAGTATCTTCATTGTCAATTCTAAGGGTGGTTATTTTATCTGTTGTCATTAGTTCAGTCTTCATATGTAATTCTTCTATTATTTTTTCACTGTGCTTCTTAATTTTATTACTAGAGATTGCAGATAGTTTCAGTTATCAGGATAGAGTTATCAGTATAACACAGATTATTGATGTTTCTTCCTATAGTTTTAAGACTCTGTTCCTCTTCTTGCAAGTTTCTCTTAATTATATATCGAGTTTAGGAATTAAATAAGGGGAGTATATATGTATATTTGTTGTGCTCCTTCGTCAATCGGAGCTGATATGCTTAACCATAATCTATGGCTGCCTAAGTTTCTCATGAGGACAATGAGACATTCAGGATTCCCCTTTTTTCTAAGCACATTCCATAGCTTGATGTGATTGACACAATCAAAGATCTTTCTTTGCTTCTGTAATCAATGAAACACATACCGGTAGTGACTTATTTTTGGTATTCTTTGGCTTTTTTAACTATTAAGCTTGCAGTAGCTATAATGTCTTGTGTTCCTTTGCCTTTTCTAAAGCCAGAACATCTGACATTTTTTCCATATAAAGCTGTAATCTGCATTGGATAATCCTAAACATTATTTTTCTAGTATGTGAAATTAAAGATATTGCACAATAGTTTGCACATTCCATTTCATCTCATTTTTAATATTGAAATGTAGATTGATCTCTTCCAAACTGTTGACACTGTATCATTCTCTAGATTTGCTAATATAGCTTGGTTATTATAATCTTTACTGTTGCTTCCCATATTTTTGTGAATATTCTTGTAGCCTTCCAATTTGGTAATGACCAGAGTGCTGATTTAACTTCAAGTACTAGAGATTCTTATTAATAGGAAATATTTTCTAGAATATCTTATATGTTGACTTCTCTGTTCTAACGTATTTCAGTATACTCTTTCCATTGTTGCTTGATCATCTTTGAACTAGTTCCTATCTGTCCTTGATGCTCTTTGGCGTACCAGTTTGAGGTTAGAGCTTCCTCTTAGGTTCAGAGATCTTTTCCTTGTTTTTCCTTGTATGTTTCAATCTTGTACAGTATATTTTTTACAGATGTTGAAATACCACTTCTTGTCTCTTTTAACAGCTCTCTAAAACCTATTGTTAAGTTATTTTCTGAGATTTTTGTCTCTCTTCTTGGCAATTTCCACAGTTTGTTCTGCATCTAGTTTGCATTCTTATGTCCTTCATTTTTGGTACTCTCTTTGCTCATTCCTCCTTAGTCACTAAGTGCATTCCACAATTCCTCTGGTTCTCTGTGTGAGGTTCAGGACTTCAAGGTAATTTCTGATGTTCCCCTTGAAAATGGTAGGTATGTGTTCAAGATCATAATGTGGAAATTGATATGTTCTCCAGTGTGCTGAGCAGAGAATCCAAAGAATGGACTGACTCCGCCTTTCTGCCCAGAGACTGCATCTTTTTAAACTTTACAGCCATGCCTCTCTTGACTGTGCCCCAATTTTTGACTCAGTCTAAGCCCAAGAGAGGCGTGTTTAAGAAGAGCTCCTCAGAGCAGCAATCTACTGTTTGGCGCGAGACAGAAAGGATTTAACATCAAATCAGCTTATTTTCAGAGAGCAGTGGGACTTTTGGGCGGGCATACAGCCGATTCAGCAGAGCAGCTCACATCAGCTGCTTTTTAGCGAATGGCGCAGTTTGCCTGTGTCCTTGGATGCTATAATTAAGATCCTTTTTCTTTCTTTCACAATAGTTATTTATTTTCTCATTAATAGAAAAAAACCCGATTTTTAGTTTTTAAAATGTTTTTAGTATTTTTAATTTAATTAACCACTGGATCATTAACTGCCATGTATGGCTATAGAAAATGAATGAATGAATGAATTTCAGTAGTTGTTTTTTTTTTGAATTTTCTACTGGGCTCTTTAGAACAGTGGCATACGTATGAATTCAGATTGTCTTTTGTTTAATTTAAGAATATTTTTGGAATAATGTAACCATAGTTGGCTACAAAATACTTGCAAATACTACTTGTTTCAAAACTCCATCCTTTGCTATTGTTATAATCCATAGTATGTGTGCTTTTTGATGATTGGTAGGTTCTGTGCTCCATTTTACATTGAGTCATTTGGAAGAAGCAGTTTATGCGTATATGCAGAGGGAAAGAAAGATATTTGTCATTGGGAAGATATTTGTCATAGTTGGCAGACGTTTGAAGCATTTTAATAATCTTTTTTTGTTAAAAACTGTGTTGTCTCATGTCTCAGAGCTAGTTCTTAAAGATAATATAATGTTTGCTTGTTTCTGTTTTCAAATAGGTTTGGTGTTTTAACATATTTAATTAACAGAGTAGCTTGTCTATTTTTTCTGTTCCTGACTTTTTTGGTTGTATATTTCAATCAATCTACTTTAATCTTATTTCATAAATTATTATTGTGGGGAAAAGAGGAAGAAAGAGTACTGTGTATGTTTGCCACTTTGAGTTACTTATAAAGTAATAAAGGTGGGATTAAAAAATCTGGTGATTTGGGGTCAGTTTTTCTCTCTCCCAACCTACTTTACCTCACAGGGTTTTGTAGGGAATATAGGAAGGAAGGAAGGAGTATTAGGTATGTTCGCCACCTTGAATTATTTATAAATACAATAAAGGTGGATATAAGTAAGTAAATAAGTATAAGTTCCACTCTCTGTCTTTATCTAAGTACAGGTGGATTTAGCATACTCTCTGGAATTGAAAAAATTCTACTGTAATAATTTTACATAGCAGGATACCATCTTGTAATTGTAGAATTGTATAAGGTGTAAACAGGTACACAAGCTCTATTGTTATTTATAGGTGCTGTTAGTTAGCAGTAGTCGTCATCCTGACAGATGGATTGTCCCTGGAGGTGGAATGGAGCCTGAAGAGGAGCCTAGTGTGGCTGCTGTGCGGGAAGTTTGCGAAGAGGTATGTTTTCAAATTCTTCTTAGATCCAAAATTGTCTATTCTTTCTATTCATTCCTTTCACTTTCAAAATTATCCAAATATTAATTGTATAGTACAGATGGTTCTCAAGTAACAAGTTCATATAATAATTGGTCAAAAATTTACAATGACATTTGAAAAAAGTGACTTATGACTATTTTTCATACTTATCACTGTTGCAGCATCCCCTTGGTCACATGATCAAAATTCCTATGTTTGGGATTGGTTAAGATTTATGATAGTTGCAGTGTCCTGGAGTCATGTGGTCACTTTTTGCAACCATCTGAGAAGCAAAGTCAATAGGAAAACCAGATTCACTTAACAACCATGTTCCTACATTAATCACTGCAGCAATTCACTTAATTGTAGGAAGAAAATGGGCAAAACTCACTTAACAACTGTCTTGTTTAACAACAGAAAATGTGGCCTCAATTGTCATAAATTGAGGACTACCTATATTCTTTTTATGTTTTTTAATGAGCAACAAAATTTGCCCAGTTTTCCTGTTTGCAATAATAGTTAATAATTGTGGCAAAAATTATAAAACTTTCCTATTGAGAAACTATTGCTTAGTACAGGGGTCAGCAACCTGTGGCTCTGGAGCTGCATGTGGCTCTTTCATCTCTCTGCTGCGGCTCCTTGTCACTCAAAATATGCATCACAACTGCCAATGTAAGACACCCGCCAGCACGCAATTTATTGAGCTTTTCAACCCCCAGTAGGCCAACCATGGATAAATCCAAAAAAGAAAAGTTTCAGAAGAAAACAACGTTTAACTCGACTACATATGCTAATTTTGTGGCTGTTCAAGAAATAGGCACAGGAAGGGTTTTGTGGCTCCCAGCGTTTTCTTCTCTGGGGGAAATGGGTCCAAATGGCTCTTTCAGTGTTTAAGGTTGCAGACCCCTGGCCTAGTATATTGTTTTATGACGGTTGCCTATAGAGGAAGAAAAAAATCGATTTATGTTGAAAAATCTCAAAATAGTTTGCTTTTATGTAGTTTTGTGATACTTTACAAATGTGATCGTTTTTAAATTTATCTCAAATTGTCATCCAGTCCTTTTAAGAAATAAAAATAGCCAGCAATTTTATGTCTGTGGAGAATTAGACTGGCACCAGGTTCTTTAAAAAATTGCACCTCTCCAATTACATCTATTCATCCCATCTGGCCCAGCAGGATTGGCATGTTACACATGCTTTATGCTAAAAAGAAAAGAATACTAATATTGTTAGTAGACAGGCAGTTTAGACTGTTTACTGAGCTTATCTGGAAACTGCTTCTGCCACCACTACTGGCATGTCATTATAAGAGTCTAGGATAACTTGCCATGTCCAATGGATCACTGCTCACTCACCACTTCCAATCACCTCTGCCAACTGCTGCCAAGTTGCCACAGAACAACACATGGCCAACTCATCACAGGGACATTGCCACACATGGAGGCAAAGCTGTTGGGCAAGCAAACAGGTGGGCAGAGTACAGAGTGCATCAGGGTGGGTGGCAAAGAGGTGGTAGCAGCTGGGGGCTTCTCATTTTCACAACCCCCACCACTGCTGCTGTGGGCAAGGAGCCACTGACAATGCTGCCACTGCAGTGGGCTTGGAGCTGCCTCCATGGCCACTGCCACAGCAGCAGCGGCAGCATTGATGGTGGAGCCTCCATGCCTAGTGTGGTAGCAGCAATATCAGCAGCAGCGTTTCTGCCCTGGCATGGCAATGGCAACATTGGTGGTGGCAGCAGCTACGCACCTAGTATGGAGGTGGCAATGTTAGCAACAAAGGCTTTGTGCCCAGCATGTTGGTAGCAACATCAGCCACGCCAAGCCTGGCACAGTCACAGCATCAGTGGTGGTGCACCAGGCTCAGAGCTGCTGCAGCACCAAGCTCAGAGCCTGGCACATGAGCAGGGTATGTGTGAAAATGGGAAGCCCGTGGCTGCTGCCACCTCCCTGCTGCCCATCTTGACTGCTGCTACTGCAGTTCCCAGCCTCTTCTGCTTGGAGCCTTGTTTGAAAATGGAATGTCTCCAGCAACTGTTGCCTTCCTGCTGCTCTGCACTTTGCCCAACCACCCACTTGCTTGCACTCCTGGCTCTCTGTCCACCTGTGGCAAGTTCTCCATGCAGAGAGTTGGCTGTTTGGAGTTGTCCTGCAATGATTTGGCAGAGGCAACCTGGCTGCAGTGAATTGTCTCATTCTGCACTATACATCATCTGGCAAATGAAAGTGTTTTCATATACATTTTTGATGTCAGATCATGGAACCTAGCATATAAGCTCGATCATTCGTCCAATCATTCATTCATTCATTCGATTAGAAAGCCACCCATTGTTAAACACATCTGGAGAAACTGAGAACAGTAAAGCCCCCAAATCACTAAAACCATAAAATAAGTGTTGGCAATCCCTATACTATTTCCAGAAATACATTCAGCAGAGAGGTAGTGGATAAATCAAATTGAAGGTTCCCTGTTCTCCAAAATTGGAGGTGAGAACTGACTTAGAGTTCACTGATAATGTTTAAGTAAGTGCATTAATTTTTGAGAAGGCCGTACAAAATTGGGAAAAAAAGTTGTCTGGGCTGAAAAACAAGAACTGGGGAAGTGCTGGAACTGGCATTACAGACCTCCACTTAAATGAGAGACAAGAGCCCCACCCCCAAATGATAATCCTAAACCTTATTCTTACCTAATGAGAGTGAGAGCAGGATATAAGGTGCACAGGAGTTAGGAAGTATAAGGGTAATATCTTGGAATTTGGCTATTGACATTAAATGCCAGGTATACCTGTGAGAAATCTGTAATTCATAGTTCGAACTTGGATGAGAAAATAGACCTGGCATATATTATAAAGATCTGAACAGATGAAAAGAGGAGTGTTTGCCTTTTAATGTGGTGGATTCCTGAAAGGCATGTAAATCAAAAGTTTGTAAAATATATAATTTAAATTATAACTGACTTTTAAAATAATTTGAGCTATAAGTTACATTAAATGCCCTTTTCTTTTCTTTGAATATACCATAGGCTGGAGTGAAAGGGACATTAGGAAGATTAGTAGGAATTTTTGAGGTAAGTACAAATATCAATGGAATTGATAAAACATTTTTATATGTGATTAAAGTTTGGAGGCATGCAGAGGTTCTGTTACGGTAGGTTAAAAGATAAATTTTATCTGATTTGAATCCTCTTCAAAGTGTGGTAACATTTGCAAATGTTTTAACTTACTAGTAGTATCTGAATCTTCTTGATTAAGAAATCAAGTCCTAATTGAGCATTGTTGATGACACAAATTGTAAGTATTGTTTCAACTCAATGCTAAGATTAACATTGTTGTAGTCATTATATTTCTTCAAATTAACTTTGTTTCAGAACCAAGAAAGGAAACACAGAACATATGTTTACGTACTTATTGTCACAGAAGTATTGGAAGATTGGGAGGATTCTGTGAATATTGGTAAGCAAACAAAATCATTTGTGTCTCTGATTCTCTTTAGGAGGATAATAGTTGAATCCCCCTATTTATAATATGTGAGTTAAAAATAATAAAAATCTTATTTGGAAGATATTTTGCAGTTGTTACAAATTTTATTATATTTTTGTTGCTTATACTTTCACAAAATAGCACATGAATATTCACATCTTGAAAATATGTATTTTTCAAAGCTTGATAGTACATAATCAGATCCTTTTTTCAGAATCAGTTGTGCACTTCTAACCTAGAGCTAACCAAACACTCTTGCAGTATGCTGAGCAATATGCATGAAATAGCTATTCTTATTACCTTCCAGTTCTTATTTTTTATTTGCCTTAACCTTCTAAGTATTAGGATAAAAATAGGTTAAGACAAAAACTGTCATTTTAAGAGTTTAGTCTCTTACAAATTGCCTCATATTTCCAAAATGCAGATAAATGATAAAATAGTATCTGGTACATGTGCATTTTAAGGCAACAGTGTTACTTTATAACGTCCATCTGTGGGGAAATGGCTATTTCCTAATCTTAGATTTTCTAAGTAATTTAATTTTTTAAAAATAAACAGCTTTTTTACTTGTCTGAAAACTTGTTAACCAAATTATTTCCTTCTCAGCTACTAATTATAATAAATTACTTCAATGTATGTACAATAAACTTTACAGGTGATACAATAACACTCAGTTTTTTCCTGTAATTGATTTTTAAGGAGATTGATTAGTTAGGTTGCTTGTGCCAGTCTTCTTTGAAGGTATGTTATGTCCTATATCCTTTATCTCATTTAGAATGAAGTTCATAAATGTTTAAGAACTTAGAGGTGCTTAGTACCCTGAATATATTTTGCTCTATACAGTAGCATACCTTTACTGTGAAAAATTGAATAGTTGTGGTTTTTTTTTGCATTTTGAAAAGAAAAACCCTGCTTAATGAGTTCATTATTTAGTTGTAACAATTGACATACGGTTTGCTGTTGTGAAACAATTGCGCATGGAGAGGATTGCAATACTTCAGTTGTTGTGATCTAACCTTTCCCCTTCTTTCTTTATCTGCAGGAAGGAAAAGGGAATGGTTTAAGATAGATGATGCCATAAAAGTTCTGCAGTATCACAAACCTGTACAGGCTTCATACTTTGAAACCTTAAGGCAAGGCTATTTGGCTAATAACGGCACTCCTGTTGTGACCACATCATTCTCGAAGGAGAGCACACTATCCGACATCAGATGACTGAAGATAACCCTATCAGAAAAGTTTGAAACATAGACTGAAACTTGGATTTCCTTTCTTCCCCTCTTCTCGCCGCTTTCACATGTGTTCTTTGGTAAACAAGACATGTGCAGCAGCCTTTGGCAGAGCAGATGTTTGAGTGTTGCATTATAGTGCAAAGTGGGTGGTTTGGGGTTTTTTGTTTTTGCTTTTTCTTGGATATGTATTTTGTAATACACATTTTGTGCATGAAGTGCCCCTTCCCTATTAACAAAAATTTTGACAATGTGAACAGCAAGGCTATTACTTTCATCTATGCCTTGTCTTCTGAAATGTTCTTGTATATACTATTCCAACCATAGCCAAATCTCTTATCTTTTCAGTAAAGAAGGCTACAAATGTGAGATCAATTCTTTATGTCTTAGATTTTGTACTGTAAGGTACTGTTGAGATCTGTGTGGTGGCCACTTGCTGCACATCTGCACGTAACATTTTTAGAGGGAGAAATCTAACACTGATTTTGCAAGATTTTTTTAAAAAAAACACAAGCTGCTTCTATAAAGAGGGCTTCATAAACTTGTCTGCCTTGTTCTTTAAAAAAAAAGTCTTTACGACAGTGCTAGTGGCTGGGCCAGTTTCATTCCCTGCATCTTATTCCCTGACCCAAACTTAATACAATGAGACTTGAAGGAGACTTGCAAAGCATCCCTGGTGCTCAATTCTTTCTACAGTTTTAACCAGTATGTCATGTAACAATGGACAGAATCACAAAGAATTGGTCACCATTCATTCAAAAGCATATGGGTTCTGAAGCCTAATGAATCCCAACTTCAGTAAATAGGAATCAGGGATTCGAAATGAGTTTAAACATGTGAACTGGAACATCAAGCACTAATGCTTTTAATAGTGTAAAATGATTTATCTTCCTGTTGCATACTGCTGGTGTCTTTTTTTGGTCCATATGCCTTACATCTTACTGAACTGGATATTGTAATTTGTGCTAAAGCATTGGATTGTATTTGAGTGTCACCTCATGGTGGGACAGTCACTTTATGACCCTGAAAAGAATTCCCAGGGAAAAATTCAAGTGTCCAGTCTCCTTTGTCTGTAATATTGTATCATGGAGCACACTCAGAATTGTAGACTTAATTTCTTAAGCAGCAAAGGTACAGCTAGTTCCCAAGTAGAATTGTTTATATAGGGATCTGTGTCATTTAATAGGTTAGTTAATCTGATGCATTGGCATACATCGTATTTTTGTTTCTGTTGATGTTTCATACTGCCTTGATTTGCCAATAGTGTTGTCTTGTTTTTGGAAAGGGCTGTGGGAGGGGGTGGATCTGGGTAGATTTGGGGAGGGGCATTAGTTCATCCCTGGCTTGAGACAGGACCTAGTTGCTATATTTGGTGACTACTTCTTTGTCACAGTATAGCCAAGATGTGAAATTAAACCTGCAGTACTCCAATTTAGTAGATAATTCTCCCTTCCCCTTATATGCTTAAAATACATTAAAAATATTCTGAAATAGTAATGCAGCCTGATGAAAAATAAATTAGTATAGTTTCTTCAATGGACAGTTGCTATAGATCCAATAATATTTCTTATTTTTAAATTCCCTACTTTCTGTTAATAGGATAGCATTCCTTAATATGGTATCACTGAAACCAAAAGCAATACACAGTACATGCTGAAAGGTGCAGTTGAAAAAAGTGGCTTAAACTTGATCTTGAACAAATGAAAAATTATGTCATGCCACTTTATTGCCCTTCATTTTAACAAATAATAAAATTTAGCTGAATGAGCTTGACTAATGTCTTGAAGCGTACAATACAATAATAATTTATTTTACTAAGTATACGTGTGACACTATCCAGGATAGCAAACGATTGCCTTTAACTAAAGGTTTTGTGTCTCATTGAACTGATTAGGACACAGGCAACTGTTTGAAAGAGAACTGAGACTCCTGATGAGTGACTGCGGTTTTAATATCTATAGCATGCACACTTTTTTAAAACTCTAAAATGTTTTTATAGGGCTGTTAAACTGACACTTTAGAATAGAATATTGTTAATGATATTCTAATAGTGATTTCTTGTTTGTTTGGGTCAGGAAAAATAAATTGTGCCAAGAAAGTAGTTTAATGTGGGATGAATTGATGCTGTTTATACAACTGCACTGAGTTGCTGATGTTTGCCTTCTGAACTGGAAATGGAAGATGCGTCTCCTGGGGTATAAACTGTCTGGATTATTGGTAAACTTCCTCCTGTTTACTAAAACTCACTATCACACCTCCTTTTAATGCACTATATTCGTAGCTTTCCCAGCATCTCAGGGTACTCTCTAATAAACAAGCCAAGAAACTGTTGTAATACAATGAAAATGCATTATATTAACTCACTTTTTCACATTTCTAATTACACTGGAAGTTCCCACATTGTCAGAACATGCATCAAGAAAGAGAATTTTCAAATACAGTTCATTCTAAGTAGGCAAGTTGGTCACCATATTGGACTTTAAACATTTTAATCCTTCAGTGATTGCTGGATTTATCCATTAAAATGCAGATTGTTTTGGTCTTTATTTACAAAACTACATACTGAAATTAAGAATTGATGGCAGGGACAATAAAATCATGTGAAAATCATTCTTTCCCTATAAAATGGTTTAGTAATTATGTTTGGCCATCAGATATTCAGGAGATCAGGTATTTTCTCCCAAAAAATGTATTACTTAGCCATGGATTTTATTTTTTATATACATTTCTGGTCCTTCATAGTTTCAGAAGAGACTCAACATTTGCAAGAATTTGTTGAACTTGCACACTTTTTGATTTAGACATTTGCTGGAACAGTGTAAGCAGTATTCTGGATTTGTAGTTATATACTGACCACCAATAGTTAGCTATAAGTTCAAATGAGATACCAATACTCTCATTAGATGAATACTAGATGGACTTTTGTATTATGTGTGCTATATGCCAGCCCTTAATAGAGTGGTGCATTGGTGTAGACATCATTTGGAAAAGGAACATTGGAGCGTAAATGTAGCATCTATCTGCAACTCTTTAAAGCAGTTGCATTTTTTTGTTGGATCACATGGCTGTCCTCTACAGCTACCAGGATCCTGGGGAAAGATGGAGCTATTTTAAAGAGCTGCAGACAGCTGCCATGTTCCTGCCCCTATGTGCCCTGAAGCGCTCTTTAAAGAGTCAAATCTGAAGCATTGTATAGCCTTACTTCCTAAGTCAGGTGACAGTGCTACTTAAAATTTGTTTGTGACAGTTAATTGGAAGGTAATATCTAGTGAAGCATAGTTAATTGGAAACAGTAGCATTGTGAATGAAAACGCACAACTTCTGTTACAATTTCCAGTATGGATTTTCTTTATTAGGAAGACAATGGTTCAGGGCTCTCTGCAGTCATCATATCTAATATCCCATGCCCTAAAATACATTAGCAATTACCTAATACATTCTTCTTTGTTTTGATGTCTGTTTAGATTAAAAAGTGTATGGGATGTAGTGGTAGAATATGCAGGAGTATTTTAATATGAATTATCCTTTGAGTTTAACCTTGAATCAGTTAAAATGTCTGAAAATGGAGTGGTAGATCAACTTTGCAGAGTTTAGCCTAAAAGGATTGCAATTATTTTAATAGCAGTTTTTCTTCCACTCAAAATGTTATATTTGTTAACAGTATTCTTAATTTTGTTCCCCACTCTCCAGCTGCCTCCTTTTTTTTCAATAAGCTTATTTTATTTGTTTTTAAATCTGCCAATAAAAAATAAAGTGCCGTATTATCCTAGCTAGTGCTTATGTAGGAATATGCAATTAGATATGTTAGCTATCTAATTTGCATTTGTGAAATTGTTTTGGCACTTAAATTTACACGATTCCCATAAATGCCAATATTACTTTTTCTCTACACCTCTATGTTTTGCTGATATGATAGGCAGCAACAGTATGCTGTGAAATGGATAAATGGCTGGATCTTTCTCCCCCCCCCCCTCCAATTCAGGTTTGTGCTAGATTCTTAGACATTAGCTCAGATGATGGGGAGGAAGGCCTTCCATGCCTGCTTCCTTTGTGTAGCTTGCTACCTCTGAGTATACAACATAAGAAGTATTGAAGAAAAGTGGTCTGGGGTATACCTATATTTAGAAGAACATTGAGGAAGTGTTTAGAAAGAAAATTGGACTTAAAATCCAATTTTAAGGAGGAAGAATCATTCTTACAATTGAAATTAATATTTTGAACTCTTTTAAGTTCATACTTGTAAGCTTAAAAATACAAGCCCAGCAACTACATGCAATTGCTCGTAAGCAGTGAAATTCGAATTAGAGCATGTGTTAGTGAAAATTCTGGGAGTGTTTATGTGGTGGTGATTCTTGATTTGCTTGTTTCCTAATGTTAAAAGTACAATTGCTCCTGAATAGAAATAATATCAAACATTGTGCATATTTCTTAATGCTTGCTTGATTTTGTTTGTCATTATAGCTGTCCCCAGGTGTAGTGGGTATTGTTTTGAAAAGGGTGGGGAACTGAAGAGTCAGTAGTGCTGTGGGACTATTTTGCACTGGAGGGGTATGTATGTATACTTCAAACCCTGTAATAAAGAAGCTGCTTTTGAGTACATTTTGCCACCTCTTGTGATAACAGATTTTATTAGAGGCTATTTTCAATGTGATTGCTTGGCATGAATGTTGAGTTCTTGTAAAATTATGACATTTAGTATTTCACACAAACATTTGAAAAGTAGGCTAATGGTTATTTGAAATCTTTTCTAATTTCACAATCTCTTACAAAAGTAGTCAGTCACTGGACATGTATCTGAAGAATCTGATATGACTTATGAACATTATCATCAAAATAGTTTCTTCATATCAAAATTCTGGAGACATTTGCTTCTACTTATTGCTTATCTGTGTCTGAATGTAGATATTACAAAGGCTGGTTTTCAGCTGAAGTGCTGCATTAATGATCACATTTGTAACTTTGAGTTAGTCCTATGTTTCTGAAAAATGCCTAGGGTTAATGAAAGAACATTGATTTCACAAACTTACATGTTTTATTTACTCTCTTGAATTCCTTCAGTCTTCAGTAAGATATACAGTAGCAATCACAGAAATTACTCCAAGATACCCCCCCCTATTCCCCAGATTCTATGTGGGCACTAGGTATCCTAGTGATACAAAATCAAGAAGATGTGTTTGAAAAACAATTACTTAAGCTTACTTTAAAATATTGGATTGCATATTCCAATGGTATGGTATGGCTCAGTTTTTATAGAGCATGTCAAATTTTTCATCTTTCAATTTCCAATCACTAGGGGTGCTCAAAGCCTTGGAGATTGTAAAGATACTTTGGTTACTTTAATATAATTTAGATGTGCTTGGTAAGTAACTATATAAATATCACAACTTTTCAACATTTTGTTTGTTTCATAATGTAGTCTCATTTACATTTACCTCAAGATGTAAATAATACAGTTACTGTTATCAGCATACTTGTCGCTGATGTCTGCTCATGCTGAAAATGTCAAATATTTCGCACGTCCTTCCTTTTAAATTGCTGTTATGTATGTATTCCTTCTCTCCTCAATTTAATGAAAAGGAAATATGAATGGAGGCATCTTTATAAATACATTCAATTAACATTATTTCAGATAAAGCAGGATTTATAATGGATACTAAACTGATCTTACTTGAACATTTTATCCTAGAAGCTTGGCACATTCGATTGGCTACTCTTAGACCTGAGTGCAGTACTAAATTGAATGTCCAAGAATTGTACTGCTGCAAAGAATAGAATTATTTGTATGTATTTCTCAAAATTTCTAAATTATAGACCATGGATTTTATTACCACTATCAATACCTTGATGAAAAAATATTCAAAATTGAGTCTAGCTAACAAGTGAGCGCATAGGATGGAACACTAAAAATTTCAGGCATCATCTCCCAGAATCCTTTTGGTTTTTTACACCAGAATGGTGTGCTTGTTCCTGTTTCCTCTTTTTCCTATCTGGTATGTGAAAGGAGCAAAGCTCTTAAACTTCTGTTTTTTTGTTGGTGATTAAAATTCAAAGGTTGCAATAAATTCTAAAATGCTACTACTGTCGATAGAGGAGTCTACTCAGTCTCCCCTCCTTGGGAACTAGTCAAATATTAAAAGAAATAAACCTACTAATAAAGAAGATCTAAAACATAAAATTCCATTTTGCTTTCAAGATAAACATTCACACATTCAGTTTTGTAAAATATATATGACATGGTGAATAATTTGGATGAAACACACAGCTCATACAAGTAAACAAAGAATTCCCAAAGAAAATGCAGCTGCTTCAGATAAAAGATGCAAATTGTAAATGAAGCAAATAGTATTTGACCAGAATGTTTCAGGTAACAAGATGGGAGTACAGAATAAATATTGTTAAGAATAGCCTAGAGCAAAATAAGATTTATCTTTTAACTTGTTTGAAGCATTTTCATAAATTACTTTTTGACTTCAAGTCTCATTTCTCTAATTGTTACCTAGGTAACAAATCTTCCCTATGCCCTCCAAGTCCATTCACTATACTCACTACAGGAATTAACTCTAAAGAAGCTATTTTACCACCACTCACCCATGCACTTTAACTATCATAAAAAGGTAGAATTTTTGGAACTATAACATGACCCAGGAGTACCCAAGCAATCTTGGGTAGACTGCAAGTGTTTTTTTGAAAACTCAGTAAATCCACTGCCTCCATGACTGGCAGTCATGAGGCCACTTAGTCCACATTCTGTCCATAATCTGTAGTTAGCAATTGTCTGTGTTATCATGAGCAATGGTTTTTTAAAATTTATTTTTGCATAAACTCTCCATTCAGTTCTTTCAAATTTAACTGTAGCTAAATGAAACTATGCTGACTTATCTTGCCAATCAGAATCCAGCACTCTGATTACTGTGCTAAAGGAATCAAGCTACTGATATGTTATATACCGGTAGATCTATAAGAAAATGATGGTCTGTTATAATTGCACTGCCTACTAATTCTTTCACTTTTTGCAAAGATATACTGATAAAACATCTGAGCTCTTTTTGCTTTCTAGTTGATTGATTGTACTTCAGTTTGAACTATCATGTAAAGGCACCTTACATGTAACAACAGTTGCACTTTTTGTACATACTTGATGAGATAATAGGAGATAATTTCCAAACAGATTTCCTTAACACTTGATTTTGAATTCTATGCAGCTACATTTTTGTTAGTACACACAATAGAATCTGCACATATATATATGACAAAGTACTGCAAGTTTTAAAACACTGTTCAAGCAGCTTTTCAAACAGCACAATCTCCATATTTAAATAAATGAACAGAGAGGGGTGAAGGAGTCACCACTATTGGGGCATAGGGTTGATTATTTACTTATAGAATAGGAACATTCATCTACGATTCATTCCAATAGTGTGAGACTAAATACAAATAATTGTGTTTTTGTGGTCCCTGCCTGGCAAAAGCTAGAATTTTGCATGTAAAAATTAATATACTGTACCATTTCAGTGTTGGAAGTATAGTACCTTTACTGGGGAATGTGTCTGTTTCAGATGATTTTTTTTTTAGTAGAAGTGTCAGCAATGTAAACTACCCAGTTACCTAGGTGAGTTAGGCAGTGTAGAAATTTAATATAAAAAAAGTGTTTTAAAACATTGTGATTCTTCTAAGGCTGATTGTTCTGGGTTAGTTTGAGCTATATGAAATCTATAACGGCCACTAAGAAAAAAAAAGATAAATTTCTTTTCCATGTATTATAAAGTCACTGCCATATTTTAAGATAGGATTGCAAATTGACACACCCACTATTTTATTATGATTTGTATGCAGGGATTTTTCTAAAGGCTTGTATTTTGGTATAGTTTTCTATCATATGATTGCAAAATAATTTCTGACATCCTTTCCAACATATTTCAAATCAGTTCTCCATGCAGAGAATGAAAAGATAAAATCTGGACATCTTGTTTGGCATCAACTCCCTAATGCACAAACTGCTTGGAAAGAAACTGGAGACTATTCAAATCCCATCATTGACGTCCAAGTTGAATACAAGAAATATATATTGGTCTTTAACATTTTGTAGGACAATTTGATGGATTTCAGAAATAGGCCTTATTGAACTGGATTAAATTTATTCTCAGGTAAGTGCATAACATTGCAGGCTTAATGTAATCTGATTCCTAAATATGTTTTGTTATAGAATAGTAGCAAGCCATAAGTGTTGAAAATGTTTTGAACTATAGTGATTTTTAAATTTTTCAAATATGTACAAATAAATATCTTAGTGAAAATATTTTAGCAGCTGATTGGAAAATAATAATTGCCCTGTCTTGTCAGTAGCATGAGATTTGGTAACTAAATTTGTTTCAATCACCACGAGTTCATATTTTAATGTAAATCTCAAAATGTCTATATTCACAGACTGGGAGCAAAACATTAAAACATAGTAGAAGGAAATTCTCTATAATATTGCACAAAACTAACAAGTAAACACCAATTATCACAATGTAGTTTTCCTTTTTACAAAATAGCTACTACTTAGGTAAATCACATTTATAATACAGGCTATTGTTGTTTTGGGACAGATGGAAGGGGGATGGCAAGGAAAGTACGATACTAGCCTTTGTATATTCATCCAGCTGTTTTTTCCAGAGAGCAGCTATGACTGGATCACTAGCCTAG
>JANHFT010006032.1:5359-15594 GCA_032467955.1 Pseudoxenodon macrops | reverse complement strand
GGTGGGTGATGATTTTCATGGGGGCAGAAGAGGGACTTGGCACCAAAGGCTCCACTCCCGAGACACCTCCATCATCCTACCTATAGCTGTAGGCGTTGAAAGCCTGGCTTTCTCGCAGCAAGGCCCGATAGAGAAGCAACACTTCAGTCCGCCTGAATGCTGCCATCTCATAAACATGGTACCGTTTCCCGGCAAGCCCCTGCGCCTTTGCTGCCTCGATCGGAGCCTGGTTTTGGAAGCGGTCTGGTGAAGTGCACAGGTCGGGACTCATTTGGTGAAGCGGGTGCTGCATGAGAGGTGTAAGGCAAGGTGGCTTGTTGCTCGGCCTGCCCTTTCTCCAGACCCAGGCAGAGGGCGGTTGGCTTCTGTTCCTGGCCTGGGAGACGGATCTGGCCAGGAGGAACGAAAAGGTGAGTCTGCGGAAAAGGAGGAGGGCGCTAAGGTGCATCTCATATTCCGGTGTGTCTTATACTTCGAAAAATACGGTACATACAATGCAGCCTTTCCAGTATCTATAATTCTCTATCCTAGACTGTTGCTCATGAACTTTCCTCACACAGTAGGAATTGAAGGTATTCAGACAGGTTTGGCAATTTCAATTTTTAATGGTGTTTTTCTGGTGACCTAAAAATTCTAAACAGTGGAAAGCAAGGATTGTAAAGCTCTTTAATTAAATATTGTGGCCTAAATACTTGTGCAGTTTGTGGCTAATTGAATGAACAAATTGATTTTTTTTTTCCTCCCAGAAAAACCCATGTTTGGAGCAAAAGCATGGCAGGGGAGGAGGAATAACTGCTTTAGAAAACTGCAAGACTGACTAGCCCTTGGTTCAGTATTTAGAACTTTAATTCCAGTTATACCACCAAATGTCTTGAGATTCTATACCGTACAAGGCATGGACAAAAAGAGAAGGCTAAAGAGGCAGACCCAGAAGGAGTGACATCAAATACACACAATAGCATCAAATAATGATGGTTGAAGCTGCCCAAAGTGCAAGAACCAGAATTTTGTATCTTCCCCCGACACCCAAAGTGATAAAGGAAGTGAAGAGGAAAAAGATGCCATCGAAGTATAACATTTAAATATATGTTAAATGTCATTTAGTTTTAAGCATACAGTATGTTATAAGGAAAATATTGCCTGCTGCATAAAAAATGGAGCAAGGGCAGATGTGGCAAGTTTGGTGACAAGAATCCTCTTTGTGCCTTATGAGGTCCCTATGAGTTCATGTTTTAATTTTTTTTGGTTTACTACTATGAAAAGTTTAAAACATCACTCAATTTTATTCAAGCAAACCACAATCTTTAGTAATACATTTATATACTATAAGCTACTGATCATGCTGTCCTTTTGCATTGCAACTTAACAAAGCCATAAGTCACATTAAAGAGCTACGTAATTGATAATTAAAATTATCAAGCATTGTTAAGGACATTTACTCTAACCCTTTGAGAAGGAAAAGTTCATACTCTTCTCTGCTATTGCCCTGATAAAGACTAAAAAAATGTGCTTATTTAATAAACAAGGTTTGCTTTATTTGCAGGCAAACAAAGTTAAATCCTTTTGCCTCTGGGTACATGACATGCAATGCATACAAAAAAATCCCGGTTTCAGTGTTTGACATATCCAAATGAGGCAGGAAAAATGGGCTGAAATCTTACTTTCAGTCATCCTTTGGCAATATTGGGCTAGATGGATCAATATTAGAGATTCCTGTGGTCTTATTAATCACTGCCAAAAATAATCTTTAAATTGGAAAGTATTTGGTCAGGCATTGTGCAAATTATGCTATCAAGGCTAGAAAGTTGAAAGTTTCAAAACAGAGGGATCACTATTTATATTTGTAAAAAGGCAGAGTGGCAGGAGTGAAATGCTATTGGTTCAGCCCAGTTCCGCCGAACCAGTAGTAACAAATGCTTCCAGTTTGAAGAATCGGTAGTAAAAAATGCTTTAAAAAAATAAAAAATAAAAAGTTCCAACATCGGGTGGCACAGCTGATTGACACAGCTGATGAGCCTTTTTTTTTTTTTACTTTTTAAAAAGCATTTTTACTACCTATTCACTGGAACTGGAAGTAAAAAAATGCTTTAAAAAGTCCCTCTCAGCTGTTTGACAATCAGCTGAGAGGGGGAATGTGGAATCTTTTTTTTTTTAATCATTTTTTAAAAACTACCTATTCCCCGGAACTGTGACTCTGTGAACTTCCTGCTTATTGCAGGGGCCATTTTGTGTGAACTCCAGCTACTTCTGCATTGTGTGTGTGTCAGTTGTGTGGTTTTTGTGTTGTGTGTGAAGTGTGAAAGTTGGTTTTTGAGTTCCCCCAGTCACATGACCATGACCACCAAGCCACACCCACCCAGTCACAATGACCACCAAGCCACGCCCACAGAACCGGTAGGGAACATTTTTAGATTTCACCACTGCAGAGCGGTAATGGTCTTCGAAGATGAACAAATGTCAATCCATTGGGCAGATGTTGAAGACCGATTGGTGATTTTAATTTAGTGATCAGTTCAGGAATGATTGCAATCATCACGGTACTTAAAATGTTTGTGTCTTTTACTGAATGAAAAACAATTACCTTCTATATAATATATTGGATATTCAATGATCCAGCTCAATTTTGTTCCCTTTTGTGAGTGTGTTTTATGAAATACATATAGATGTAGAAGAATGTGAGTGGGCAGAAGGGTAGGCTATATACCCGTGATGGCGAACCTATCTGACGTGGAGCCATATCTGAGGGCACATGAGGCGTTGCCCTATATTAGCTGCAGTGTGCATGCCCTATATTAGCTGCAGTGTGCATGCATGCACTGGCCAACTGATTGTCGGCCTTCCAGAGGGCTGGGGGAGGCCGTTTTAGCACTCCTCAGGCTTCAGGAAACCTTCCTGAAGCCTGGGGAGGGTGAAAAACAGCACAACGGGCCAACCAGAAGTTCTGAGGCTTCAGTAAAGCCTGCTTGCATGCGCGGAGGGGGGCATTGCATTATGGGCGTGGGCACACGCACGTGTGCTATCGCACGTGCCCCTTTTGGCACACGAACCGAGAAAGGTTAGCCATAGCTGCTATATACTGTAGTTTCCATGAGCACAGTGTGTGTGTGTAAAGGTCTCCTTCGATGCCTTCTGCAAGCACCTCACATTTTTAAAAACTCAAAAATATTTCTAGAAATGTTTGTTGATCCCATATCAGCATTCTAAGGTAAAATAAACAAAGTAGTCCAATGCTTGATTTGGAAGTTTCACTTTTCAGAGAAAAGAGAACAGCTGAGCTAGAATGGCATAAAAGGAGTTGGTGAGAAGTATTCTGACTACCGGTAGTTTGCTTTCTGCTAAATTGTAACTGGGGAGTACTTACCATGTCTTGAAATTCTTAGTATAGCTTAGTATAGCTAATATACAACTTTTTTAAAAACATGCCTCTGATAGAAACAAATGTTTTAAAAAAAAGGAGTGAAAAGAAAATCATATTTATACTTTCAGTAATTATTTGTCATTTGAGGTTTCCACAGTAGAGCTTAATATTTATAGCTGACTCTTAAAATAGTGCCCACTTCCACAGAAACTCCCTCCCCCAATCATTCATCAGTCTGACAAATAAGAGCTTTTATCCCTTTTTAATAGCACAATAGTTTTAAAAGTCAACTGAAATGAAATTATCTCTAGTGTAAAATGTCAGTTCCAGAGAAAAACCAGACAGAACCTGTTGAAATAAAACTTTGTAATCAGTACAGCAGCAACAAACAGCAGCAATCTATGTTTTAAGAGAATGAAACTCAAAACGTATCCAGAGGTAGTTGTGAATGAAGAAAGAAAACCTTGACAGACAATATATATACTGGAAAAACAACTGTCAACTGCTAACTGTGCCATTTCCAAAGGAGAAAAATCACAAAAACCCAAAGAGAGACCACGAAGGGGGAGAATTTTGCCATCCTGCTTTCCTTGGTCATGGCAGTCTTGTTCAATATAATTTCTGTGCAGAATGACTGAGCACCAAGTGAAAAACATTTCAGTTGTACGCTCCATTTGTGCACTGGCAGCTGGGGACAGATGGAGATGGAAAAATGGAGGGGGGGATTTCTGGTTATTGGGGAAAATATGAGAATTTAGGTCATATTCACCCCAAACACCTCAACCTATGCAATTGTAACTGCTCTGGCCTAGCTGATTCGGGCAGCTTGTTGTCAACAAGAATACAGAGACCCATTGCACTAGATTATTCTTGAACTACTGGAAATTGGATGAAAAGGGTAGGATAACTCCCTCTCAATTATTCTTGCAAATACCTTACAGTAGGAAAAAATAATGTATCCATCCTTTTAATGTTGTGGCTGTTATCCCATTATACTCATTTCCCAGAAAAAAATAAAACCATCCCAATGCTCTCAAATCTTCCTCCTCGGCAAACTTTCTGCCAGTGCCAAGTTATCCTTTTGGAGAGTATTATGGTCTCTCTGAAGTGGAAATTAGGATTGATAAGGAAGAACTAGGCTGTCCACTCTTTTCAACATGAATAAGTGGTCACTATAAAGATTTATAAACCCCTTTCTCGATAAGGAGTGTTCTGGAGAAATAGATCAAAAAACAGATATAATACAGAACTACATGAATTGGTAGGCTAAACTCTTAACCCTGTCAAATGAAGGGAGAAAACAAAATATAAAGTTCTCCCATTAAACATTACACATCAAATATGATGGTTGATCTGTTTTACACTGTACCCTAGTGTTGCTGTTTTGACTGTGAGAACGTTGGAGAGATCAGGTCAGGAAAAGGGTGAGGATTCTTCGCTCTTTCCTCAGTCCCAGAACTTGACAAGAAATAGGAAAACTGAGCTGTGAGGTAGAATCAGTTGGCTATTCTCATTGTTCCTCTTCTGAAGATTCTTGGGAGATGTTGACTTCTTCTTCATCTTTCTCCTACACAGGAAGAAAATAGCATTGGGAAGATCTGCTGCTATATTGTTCTTGTTTTAAGACCAATTCTTATACCAGTGATGGCTAACCTTTTTGTTGTTGCGTGCCAAAAGCGTGTGCACGCGACAGCACACACACACACCCTGTACCCATAATGCAATGCGTGTGCGACACCCTCCCCCCATCCCCCATTTTGGGCCTAGTAGGTCTCCCTGCAGTTGCCTGGGAGAAAAAATGGGCCATGGGGGACTACCCCCTGCTCCCCATTCTGGCTCTAGTGGGCCTCCCTGCACTTATAATGCAATGCACATGCAATCCCCCGCGTGCGCCTTGACCACTCTCGTGACCCCACACATGCACTTGCAACTCCGGCATGCGCCCCACCCCCACGCGGCAGATACCAGAAAATCAGTTGGCCAGTGGGAAGCATGCGTGCATGCGCTGTGGAGCTGATTTGGGGTGATGGGTCATTTGCCCGCAGAGAGGGCTCTGTGTGCCATCACGGCCTTATACTGTAGCAGGAGTGAGGAACACTATTCCTCATTGCTGCACAGAGGCAACTGATCCTCCTTCCTTATAGAGGGAGGAAGGTGGAAATCAAAATAAAAACTTCAAGGAATGGCTTTGCTCTTCCCGTTTTAAGGCAGACCAGTATGCCGAAGCAAAAACCTGTTCCTTTGTTAGCATTCATTTGCTGCATAATGTCATCATCAAAGCACTTACAAAATGAGAAATATCCAAGTTGCAGAGTGTTTGCTTTTGAAGTCTATTCCTATTACAGGTAATCCTTAACTTACAGTCACAATGGAGCCTGGAATTTCAGTTGCAAGTCGTTGCAGTAAGTCAAGGCATCACATGACTGGAATCAATTTGATGACCATTTCAACTTCAGTCTTCAAGCATTTCACCGTGGCCATAAAACAATGTGATTAAACAAACCACATTGTTAAATGAATCATCTGGTCATTAAACAAATCCATTCTTCCAAATGGGTGTTTTTTGCCCAAAACTGGCAAAACATATTGCATTTGTGGTCACCTGACCATGGGATACTGCAATTGATTGGAAATGTGAGCAAACTGCTATGCATCCAAAATGCTATCATGTGACTGGAGGGACATGCATTTAATGGCAGTTTTAATTCTGAGGATTGGTCATAAAGAGCTTTTTAAGAGTTTGCTATGACTTTGAATGATTGTTAAATGGTCAGTTGTTAAGTCGAGGACAGCTGCACTCCAGAACACAAGCAATTTATTTTATAACTGATTGGGATCATACACTGAAATCATCAATTTCACAGAAGGTAGGACTCTGACGTCATCTTAAAGATCATTAAGTTCAACTTTTTGTTCAGTGCCGGATTTCTCTCTAAACTATCCGCGCTAAGTGACCATCCAGTCTACATTTGAAAACCTCCAGCAAGGGGGAGTCCATCACTGTTCGATTGCATATAATTTGTTCCCTTTGGAAATTCCTCCTAATGTTCAGAGTGAATATCCTTTCATTTAATTTCAACCCACTGATTCTCATCTTACTATGATATCTCAAGTAGGCGTTTGATATGTGCCTTCCGAAGTATGGTAGTCCCCAATTTACAGCCATTCATTTAGTGACTGTTCGAAGTGAAAAGTTACTTATGACTGTTTTTCACACTTACAACTGTTGCAGCAGCCCCATGATCATGTGATCAAAATTCATACGCTTGACAACTGGCAGGGTCATGTGATAACCTTTTGACAAACAAAAACAATGGAGAAGCCAGATTCATGTAACAACTGTGTTACTAACTTAACAACTGTGGGTTCATTTAACAACAGTGGGCAAGAAAGGTCGTAAAAATGGAGCAACACTAACTTGACAACTGTCTTGCTTGGCAATGTAAATTTTGGGCTCAATTGTGGTGATAAGTTGAGGATTACCTGTATGCCTTTCCTCATAGAGCTTCTTTTCAGATTCTTTTATTCTGATAGGTCTTTTCTGAAGCTACTCCTGCTTTTTTGTGTCTCTGCCTAAGCGCAGGGCCTAGAACTGGACAAAAGTTATTCAAGAAAGACCTAACCAGCATTAACACACAATGGAACTAATGAAACAAACCTAATGAGCATATGGATATAGGATATCAGCATAATGTTCCCCTCAAACACCTAACAAAGTGAACTGCTTCAAACAGAATTCATCTTGGACTTTTGGGCTGTCATATATTCAAGCTGCCACAAGAGGGACAGAGCGGCATTAAAAACGAAAGAAAAAATAGGTCCAACGTTTAAGCTCCCTCTGCGGTCTCCTTAAAAGTTTACCCTACCCAGCAAGTAAATTCCTAACATCCACACTCTTCTAGGCCTAAATAAACAACTGTTTGTATATGAGGGGAAACATTTCTTCCTGGAGGTCTCTCTGGCCTGCTCTTTTAAAACTAAAACAAATGCTGTTGGAATGAGATGAGTCATGCTTGAGTGCATGTGTGAGTCAGCAACCTTGACTTCCTTGTGTTTCATTCATAAAAACACACATTTAAACCACTGTGGAATGTGCCTGCCAAGTCTGTTCAGCAAGTTGTAGGGCAAGAGAGATCATTTAGCAAAGGAAGGAAATAATCAACTCCACTTAACTTCTCCCTTTGCTAAAAGAAGACACACAGTAAAGACTTCAGTTCCACTCAAGTCAGAAAAAGATTTAACAAGCTCAAAAGAAGAGGAGTGGAATCGATCATGAAACATTTGAAAGTTTACAATTTAAATGGAAATATTATTTCAGTGGAATTTAATACATCCAGGTGATATTACAGAAAGAGACAGAGCAGATTAAATCCTAAATTAGTTAACAGTTCTTGGAAGTAACCCAATGTCAGCATTAGAAGAAATGACCATATTCTTTTGTTTACTATTTTAATTTTCATAAATTGCCCTACTGCAGTGATTTTCAAAGAATACTTGTCCTTTCCCACATACCCTACTTTTAAGGGAGGGGATTCAAAAAATAACAGCAGAATCTTTATATTTGAACTCATGTATATTCTGGCTGAATATCAACGTTAGCATAAACCTGTTTTGAATATTTTCAATTTGTTTGCAAGAATAAATGGGATTGTAACAAAAACATTTGTTATGTCCCCAACTCCTTCAATAAATACTCCTTTCAAGGGCTCTACCCAGCCTGGAATCTTCTGCAGATAATAGTTTAGCTTATTTTAAAGGGAATCTATTCTCTTTATAGCTGGGTTACAAATGTAATGCCAACATCCAGCATTCCTGGGCAAGATCCAGTAACACTGATTGATATCTGCCTATGTTTTCTCCACAACTCACCTCATCCATGAAGTCCCAGATAAATTTCCTAGAGAGACCTCAAGAATGGAAGGCTAGTATTGGCAATGTCAATCTGAATGCGCCTGTGGATTTCTCTGTCCTACATGTCATTAAAACTGAGGGAAATCCCCATCAAAATATATGGCAAGCATCCTATAAAGCAGATTATCAGTTTCCAGCATTATGTTTATTTCTATGAATAGTTTAACCAGACATTCCCAAAAATAAAATATGAATACTGTATCTGAACTGAAGAGAAACCAGAATAGTTGGAATCTGCAGCTCAGACCTGTGGCTGGAAACACGAACCCTGCCTAGAAATAATGCAATAAAAAACTGACAGACCACGTTCTTTGGGCTTAAAAGTGTGATAAAAGCTTTCGTCTCAGCTTCTCTTGTGATAAATGACCGTTTTGTGACAGGCCACATGCAAACCTCTCCCTTGACAGCCATTTTGTGAATCCCCCCACCACATACTCTCAGACTACAAAAAGTGTCCATTCTTTCGGAAATGGTTGGTTTACGATTATTCCTGAGCATGAATTTGTGATATTTGACAAACTAATTCGGTAATTAATCTGGTACAAAGTATATTTGGGTTTCCCATTTTAATTTAACACAATGTCCTCATTTATGTAGAATTTTATCTGGGCCTCTATAGGAAATTTAATATGGCCACCTGTAAGGTAAATCCCAACCTAGGTGGGTCACTGATTTAAAGGGACTTGCCAAATATTTCTCCAAAGAACATCTAGCCTTATGTGTTGTTGTACTTTTATTATAAGATGTATAGAGATAAACGTTAAGAGGTAAGCTATACTTCTGTCTGCATGAAGAGGATATAATGGAACATAATCATTATCAGAAAGAAAAAATAATCAGCAATTATAGCAAACTCACACAATCTTTCCTTGTGGTGTATAAAAGTAACGCTAAAGATGGAGCACATAATTTTATTACGATCAACTGGAAAACCTTATTTTTGGGGGGTAAATTCTTGAATGTAGACCAGAATCTCTTCAGGGATTATTAAAAAGAACAATTGCTTTAAGCAATTAAATCCAGCTGAAACTGACTGAAACTCACTCTGCAAGAATGCCATAGTGGCAACACCAAATCTGTGCTAGTTAACAGAACAAGCCACTTCCTGTTACTCACTTCAGGGCAAGAAGGAATAATTATAAACTGAAACACAACATGTATAAAATGTTGAAAAGATAGGATTAAAAACAAAAGAAACCTCAGAAAACCTAAGCAATCAGATTTGGCTTTGATAGGCAACATACTCTTGAAATTTTCAATAAAGAAGCATTAAGTTTTTTTATGCTGCATCAATCATTTCTGGAAGACAGTTTCAAAAACTCATCAGATTCATAAGAGAATTGCATCTCAATGGATACTGTTACAGAAAGATTAAAACATTAGAATAAACCCAACAAAATGTTTCAGACCTCTTATCTGTCTTGATGTCATAGCATTTTTCACCTGACGGGGTAAACCTGCCTCCTGTTGGTAAAGTGGCTATTGGAGAAGAATCAAAAGCATTGTCAACTCATATTCTGAGATGATGGCACTAAAAATTGGTGTTAGGGAATAATACCACGGATTTGTTTTTCAGACCTGGTCCCTATTCCTACATGCATCATACATGCAAGCCTTATCAGAGTAGTCCAAAAAGTGTTATATCTTTTCTGCCTAGTAATGGTGGCAAAAAAAATGGTTTATTACATTTTACTAGGAGAAAAGCTAAGACATAGTTTATAAAAGGCTTGGGTCAGAAAATTCCATTAGCAAAATTCCAGAATTGTGAACAGCTATAAAGAATATACAAACCTGAATATGACAAAATTAATTACGTTCACCATATTCATCTCTCTTAATCCAATAATTTCCCCTATCCAATGTAACCCACTGGTTGCACACAGATTGAGAGATTCAAGAGGATAAAAGACTAAAATAACCTCTCCCCCCCCCGTCCCCAAAACATGGGATGCCCCCATCACCCCCA
>JANHFT010006030.1:77568-87720 GCA_032467955.1 Pseudoxenodon macrops | reverse complement strand
GCGCTTTGGGGCAGAGTCTGCCCCAAAGCGACCGGCGAGAAGCTCCCGCCCCAGTGTAGCCCGGACAACGGGGAAGGAAGGGGCTTTGAAATATGGCCTGCGGGGCGGGCTGGGGCGGGGCCGGAGCTGGGAGCAGAGCTTGGCCGCTGCTCTTCCACGGGGGAAGTGGGTTCAGGAAACTCCCCGTCAGCTGCGGGCCTTAATGGAGGGGGGGAGGGGGCGGCGGAGAGCCTCGCAAAACACCCACGTACCGCAGTCTACAAGTTTCAGCCTCCTTTTCCTTCTCTAGCCTGCAGGGATGGCTCAGCTCCCGTCCCGTCCTCCCGTCCCCACTCGCTGCCCCGATGAAAGTTTTCCTAGATTTGTCCAGTAAACTCCCTCTCTCTGTGTCTCTCTGCTCTCGGGAAGGGGCAACGTTTGCCTGGCCTTAAAATGTGCTTCTGGGGAAATTTCCAGCGGAGTCCCTCGGGCGACGAGTCAGGCTGGTAAGAGTAGGGAGCAACTTCCGTCCTTTTCGAAGCGGGGCTGCGCCGGGCTCAGGTCTACCTTCACGCCAGTTCTCCTTATCCCTCGGGGAGGCTGGGAACAAGCTGCTCTTGAGAGGTGGCGGGTCAAGGACCCCGGAAGGCTTCTTTCAGGTTTCCTGGTGGGAACTGATTGAGATTTCTTAAGAACTAATAGGAGGAAAAACCAAGCAGATCCACCCGACAGCGAATGTATCAACCGACCGACCCGCTAATGCCCGACTTTTTCCTGGGGGCAGTGAAGGGCCTGGCCTGTCGCGAGTTCTGCTCGTTTCTGGGCTGCACGTGGGTGCGCGCGTTGCCTCCTTGGCCAGGAGTAAAACCGCTGGGTCAAAATGTGCTTGGCTACCAGGCGGTTTTCCGAGGAAACCGAGCAGGGGAACCCAACGTTGTTGGTCTTCCGTTACTCCCCCGCGGCCCCCGGTAATTAGCGGAGGAGAATACGCGGCAAATCTGCCTTCAGTGTGAAGGAGCGGAGGATGCCGCCAGGTCTCCCAAGGCACAACCCCCCACTTAAGTGACAGGTGCTGATCGCGTCCGGACGGCGGTGCCTTGAAAGCACCAAAACCAATTCCGAGGCTGTTCCGGCGCTGCGGGTCCTGTGGTTTGTCACCAGCCGAGGCGTGGTGGCTTTGTTCCTTCGTCACTGTGGGCTTGAGGAGCCGCTTCGAGCCAGACAAAGCCCGCGCAAGCGAAACTGGGGCGACCATAAAATAGCCCGAGCGGCGAAATATTTCCAGAGCGACCTCTTCCATTCATCCTCTGGGTTTCAATCGAAACCTTCCTTTTGTACCCATTAAAAGCCAGCCGGATTCTCGCTGCTTAAAATCGCCCTAAGCGGATCCTTCTCTTGGAAGTCCAATAAGGCCGGAGTCCTAGGCCGGTTTCTCTGGCTGTGAAATTTGTTAAATTCGATGGGGCTTTTCATCCGATAGACCACAAGTCTGGCCTTACATCGCTCGGTTGCAAATTACGCAGAAACGAGACCCTCAGCGTGCAGACGCGGGATTGAAGGAATTATTACCTCTCGATCTAGTCCGCCCACCCAACGGCCCCCTTCATCCCTCAGGTGATTTTCTCTTGTAACTTTCTGCTAGAGCCAGACAATCAGGTTGATCTCACGTAAGGTGGATATGAGAGTGAGCCTTTCATTTCATCAAACATACTTTAAATCGCGTCAGAATGCCTGAATGTCAGAGATAAGGCTGAAAGATGACTCGGCTCATCCCTAGTTTTTGAGCTTGGGGGAAATTTCCAAAATGTGGGCGTCCCTTCAAGTAAGAATTGTATCTCCACAGTTGCGTCCTAAACTGTAAGACTAAGTTCTGTGACACATTTTTTTTCCACAGAAAACTTTTATCTTTCATTAAATCATTCAGTCTTATTTTCAAATAAACGAAATTTGTTGCCGAAGAAGAAGATTCCTACTAAGGAATATTGCAATTTTGTACACACCCCACTTTAAATAAATCTCATTGAATGTAGTGATCTGGGAGCATATGCATTCAGACTGCATCCATGCGACTCTTTTCCCCTGTTATGTTCCTGTTGCTTGGTGAATAAAAATCCTTTTCTGGCAAAGCTTGGATTCAGATTCTGATAGCGACTCAGTGCTTTAGAACTTGTTGGCATGCTTAAAAGAAAGGTGAGGCACCTTGGGATTCAAATGCCAAGCAGGCAGTACGCCTGTCTTTCTCTAAAACAATACCAACACATGTTGCTAGTGAAACACTGTTGAAAGTGTTTTAAGCAATTATCTGCGGACCACAATTATGTTTTGGCTTGCTAGGAAGTTTATGCACTTTTCCAGAGATAGAAGTGCTCATATAACACATGGTTTTTATGCAATGGAAACCCGAGCTGTTGCACTTTGCAGGTAAAGAGTCTTTCCCACTGAGGGGTTCAAATCAGGCTCAAAACCTACCATTACTCCATGCACTGCTACCATTTTGCTATTCCACAGAAATTGTTCCCGTTGCCATCAGGTAGTGCAAAGTGAATTTAGGTTGGAGTCGTCAGTGCTAAATAGACCTGCAAGTGAGTGGAGTGGGAGAAGAGAAGAAGAGCTGTTTTTATGCAAGAAAGAAGTCTGGTCTGTTCCTCTGGGCTGCATTTCGAAAGAGAGGCTACAAAAATCCTCAGGATTTGCTTTCTAAGTTTAAGGCTGAGAGCTTAAGCATACATAAAAATTGCCTGGAGAGCTCAAGTCTTTTAAGAAAGAAGCAGATATTTTTGAACCAATAGTAAGTCCTGCTGTGTTGGGAATGAAATCCAAATGTTTCAGGAAACTGGATTAGCTACTTTACAGAGATGGAGTGTAGGTGAGGGAGAGACCTAATTTGCCCCATCAGCAACACATCTACCAATCTCTGAAATGAGCTGGGTTCATTTTGCTAAGGATTGACATTTAAATCTGGTTACAGAAGGGAAACTAGGTAATAGAATTTTTCTTTCTAGGATGCTTCTGTGACTAGTGACTGGCTTCTGTAATCTAAAACCTGTCACACTGTGGACCCTGTTGAAGCTACTAGCCAGAGGGGGAAAAGCCCACCCAGCTTCTTCCAATGTCACAGGCCTAGGACTGCATGTAAAGGTGGCTAGTATCAGTTCAAGATGCTCCATACAATTTTTCTTAGGCAACCTTTCTGAATATGCTGATCTCAGATTGAGTGGGCAACTAAGGCGGCAAGGCAGCATGGGGGGCACCTTTTGCACCTGCCTTGTGGAGACTTTTAGCAAAGACTTTCTGCACTTCTCTTCTCATCCCATCCCAATATCAAGGATTCTTTATGCTATATAAAAGCGGTAGTTGTTATGCAAACTTCAAGACTGAGAATAAACACAGAATAAATACAGAGTGCAGCAGCTTCTGGCTGGCTTTGCTAAACCAGGACTAAACCCTTTTGTCACCAGCCTATGCCACAGCATTACTCTAATCCTAGCATAAGGAGAGTGAAGGGATAACTGTTTCATTTTAGCAGTAGGACAGCTCCATTGAAAACTTGCTGGGCAGGTAGCAAGGCACTGCTCCCTAGGCTGAGAGGCTTCTCAGGCCTCTCTGCCTTTGTTCTCTCCTCTCCCCAAGCTTTTGAATTTATCTGCCCTGAGTCCTATAGTTTAGTTTCCCCTTTGGATTTGAGCACAGATGCTTTACTGGCTTTAGAGAGCTAACTTTATCTGACTTGAATGGCAGTATTGCATGTTGCTAGAGGCAAACAAATTAGAGGAAAACCTATGGAGGGAACTCCTTACCTCAGCCGACCCAAAATGGACTTACAGAATGGCCCTTCTACAGCACAACTAGGAGTCTTTTACTTTTGCTGTATCTAAAGTTCAGCTGAACAGACTGAACACAGGGTGGCGCTGCCTGAAGGACAAGCCTTCCTCAAGGCTGGGATATGCTAAGCAACCCTTTCTGGCTGAAACCCCTAAGTCCTTCTTTCCCTCCTGATTATTTCCGATGGGATTTATTAAGGGCAAGATCAGAGCCAACATGCCTGCATTGATAGAAGCTGTTTTACTCTGAAGAAGTCGGTCAAGAGCCTGAGAAAGAACAGGCCTCCTGGCTCACAGTGCCAAATGCTTGTCTGCTTAGAGAGATGGATAGAAGAGAGGGAAGGCAAGCAGCCAGGTTTCCCCATTTTTTCGCCACTGTAAAAAGGCCTAAGATGCAAGTGACCAACTTTAAGAGTTCAGTTTCTGCCCCAGTGCTGGTATAAAACATTCTTCTTGATTTGAGGATAGAAACAGTAGGATCTGATCTGCTGTCTTGGGTTAACATGCTCAATCCCTATTGAGAAGGAAACTTGTTTTTGTGCCATAAAGGAGAGACTGAAGCCCACAGCCCACCCCTGTTCCCAATACACCCTGAAGCTGGGAAATCGGCAGCAACAAAGCTAGTTAGCCTTTTCCAGGCTAAGTCAGATTTTTCTTGCCCACAATTCAAGTCAGGAGTTGTTAACCTAGAGTTAGTTAAAATCAAGGGTGCTTGATTTTATTCTTGGCTTCTTATTTAAACTCTTGCAAGAACTTGTCTCTTGTGCCCTCCCCACTCCTCCCAGCAAACACAGTTCAATCTCTTAAACCTGACTTGCATTTTACATTTTAAATCTTTCTCAATAGGTGGACAAGTCATTCACTATGGTACTTGCTGGCTCTGTTCTTAGCTGGGAGGGGCAATTAAAAATCACTTTGTTTCAAGGGATATACCTGTATGTACATGCATGAATGAGTGCACAAACACACACACACACAAACCAAACACACAGAGATTTCATGGGGATCTGTTTGAAAGAGTCAGCTCCAGTTAATCAGACATGATTATATCACACCAGGTCATGGAAGAGCTTTTTTACTTCATTCTCGGTAGCCACTTTCTGACAAGTCATTTGTTCCCTGACCTTGGCTATGCATTGAATCTAGCTCAGGCTGCATCTCTATAGATGACTGTTAAATATTAGAGACATTTGTTACTGATACACTATCCAGATTTGTATATAGCTAAAAGAGAACTGTACTTACTCACTATGGTCTATCTTTCTCTCTAGGTGTTATAGGTATTCCTCTTATTTAGCCTGGCTATGGCCTAAAATGTGCAAAACCATATGTTTTGTTCTGTGCTGGCTATATGTGTTTTGTCAAGCTAGGCACTGTGGTTTGTAAACCATGATTTACATTTTAGCCAGCTGGGTATTTACAATCAAATATAGTTTATTCAGTAAATCATGGTTTATCCCAAAGTATGCAGCTGGGTGGATGTTTATTTTTTCCTAGCAATTTTAGAAATTCTATTCTGTCTGAACTTTCCCACCACACACTGGCAGCTTCCTCATTTTCATTAATGAAATTATAACCTCACTCTTATATGCTCTTGTGTTCCTTTTTCATACTAAGGGTTGGAACCAAAGTCACCACAAATCCCCTGAAATTCATGGGGTGCAAGTATTAGAATTGGCTCCTGTCCCAATTCTGTTTTACAAGTCTGCCCCTTCCCCTATTATCCTTAAAACATCCCTGGACTATACAATTGTCAATTAATATTTGATAAATTATTCTAAAAGACCAGGACTCAAGAAGGGGATCATGCACAGCATGTCCGCTGAGACCCTTGTACTTCCAAAACTAATGGGATTTCCTTGTGAGCCTCCTAGTCTGAAGATGACACATGACCTTGCCTAACTGCTTTTGCTAAATTGTATTGTTGAATCCTGGGCCCACCCAAGCAGATATGAAATCCTCATTTTCTTCCAGGCAGGACTGGGCACTGGCAGGAGTGCAATGGGGTGAGCAAAGCTTTGGTCCAATAATTTAGCAATAAGGAGCAAAACTTTAGAAGCTGTTGTGGCTGCCCATCTTATTATTCTTGGACTAATTTTGCAGAGTTGATGGGCAGGCTGCTAGTCTCCTGCATTGTGATGTTAAATTTTGTTGTGGTCAATGAGATGTTCTAGCTCCTGAATGGCTTGGGTGTTGTGATATGCCTGAAGAAGGCAGTATTAGTCTTGCTAGATCCACAAACAGGAGTTGTTGTTTTTTTTTGGCTCTTGGGACCAATGGAAGAAATAACATTTCTTTCCATGTAGAGACTGGTTGGAAAGTGATTTGTGAAGAAAAAAGACTCACCGAAACCTAAACCTGACTTTTGGATTATGAATTGTTGCTGAGATCAGTGTCTTGTGCCAATATAAGCACCAGGGCATAGATGGGACTGGGTAGGGTGGGGAAAGGACTTTCTGACAGAGTTCTGATATGAAACAAAATATGAGAATATCCTTAGAATTAAAATAACATTTCAAAGGGAAAGCTAAATTATTATGGAAGCTATATAACTGTAGCATTAAAATAAATTATATTGGGGGTTTATCTACTCAATATTAGTAACACTAATAGTAATAACAAGAAGCCTCCTGATTTAGATCAATGCACAAAACATTTTGATCTAAAATTTCACCACCAAACAAACCTCAAGTAAATGCCAGTTTACTAGTTCTAAACTATTTTTTTGCTTTTTAACCATCCTAAGATAGAAGAATGCTCCTTTTAAATGCTGAAAACTTACGATTATTGAAGTGTGCGAATAGATTTTATATTTAGAAGAGGGGAAAAAATAAGCAAAGCATATTTAATTTGAACAAATATTTTATTGTAGAAATTTATAAATATATTGGATACATATTTATTCCACTTAATCTAAATATATTTAGAACCATAATTTCCTGTTAGAAGTTTCTATTAAAAAAAATACAGACAATGCCACAAAATTGAATAGTGATGTTGAAAGGTATAGTTAAGTTTGTGGATCTTAAATTATAACTTGCTGAGTTTGTAAATTATAATGGTTTAAACTTTTTCATAATCCAAATTTATATTCAGAAGTTCTGCAGGAAGTTTCACAAAACTTTAAATCCACTACAAGAAAATTAATTCATCAGGAAATAAATGGTGAAAGTATGTAAATTACTCCTAAAACAACAGCATTGCAACCAACTGTATATCAGTATTTAACTGAATGCATTATTCAAAGTAACCCTGGGAGTGGCTAAATAATTTACAACAGTTTTCCTAAAATCTTTTATAAAATATTAATACTTTATAAAATATGAACAAGTGAACAATCCAGTTGCATTCAAGACTGAACCTGGAAATCCAGTAATTAGGTTATTCACCCAGAACTGTGATGTTAAATGTGATCAATGAACAACTGCATATTCAGATCTTCACTTCTCAGATATCATAAAATAGCTAATTTAATGAGGTTGGATGAACTCTCTCTAACCACCCACATAATCAGCAGTAACAATAGTGACAAACCAGTCAGGAGCAGAAAAGATCTGCCTGAAACAAATCTTATTTTCCCACCAGAAATCTCAACTTCTGAAACTAGCAATACTTCCTCTATTTTGACGACCAATCTGGTTAAATAAAGGTAAGCAGAAAATTACGATTCTACTGCTACGATCAAAAGAGAATGCCTCTGGCAAATCATCCCGTCTCGTTTAGTTTAGGATTTTCCCCCTCTCTGCAATTTCGCTTTCACATTTTTCCCAACCTCCTTTTCTGAAACAAGCACAATGTATTTCTGCTAATTTGAAGAGTGGTTCTTTCATGATTCTTTTAATGCTACGGCTATAATTCTTTCAAATGAGTCTCGTAAGCATTCATCATGAGCAAGAGCTCGAGGAACAGAGTGTAAGTACTGCACCGCTTTTTACTTTCTCCTGGCAGAACGCTTTTGAAATGTCAAAAAAAAAAAAGTTCTCTACAGATTTTCAGGAAAAGATTGACATGTTCTACAAGTACCCTTTGTGCAGGGAGGGGGGGGGGAGTGTAAATTCTCTGAAGAACCACGGTTTTTCCAGGAATGCTTGAAACCCTCACCCTACTCCGATTTAAAATGGAAATGACTTGGAATTAATCTCTTACCCTGGTAAGGGGTTCTCCGAAGTTCCGTGGCTGCCAACCAGCAGCGCTTCCTAGAGGGGGGGAGGGTGTTCTCTATCCCCAGACGGCCACAGAAAGGTCGACGGAGAGGCGAGCTACTGCAGTCTAGCCTAGGTCCATCCTCGTGAGATGGAAGAGGAGCGCAAACGCCGCGCCTTTCCCCTCCAGGCTCCCGTTCTCGGCGGAGCCCAAAGTCCAAAGTCACCACCTCGCTTTCCGCCTGTTCCGAAGGCTCTCAAAATTACTTAAGGAAGGAAGGAGTGGTAGTGTTGGGGGGTGGGGGATGAAGAAAAAAAAAGAGCCGAGACTCTTCTTTTGCTTTTCATCCGGATAAAGTCTCCAGCGAGATTACATGAATCTTATTTGGTGCTTTTTTCTCTTCGGCCCCGGTTGTAAAAGTTACCCGGCTTCAGCAGCCTCGGCTCACAGGCGCTGCTTCGTTGTAATTTTGCGGCAGCTATTGGGGTTCGCCGCTTCTGCTCACTCAGGCATGAAAGGCTTTCGCTTCAGGACGTCAGAAATATGTATCTGACTGGGTAGGGTGTTGGGTGGGGGGATGGCGACGGTACACCAAGCCCCTCTGATGCTGAAATATCTGGGGTCAGCCAGAGGAAGGCTAAACATAAACATGCCCTCTCGGGAGCCCCAAAGGAGGTAGATCTGCGTGGGTTAAGACAACCTAATTTTGCGTGGGCTAAATGTTCGCTTCGATCTATTCATCTATTCATCTTCTCCCCCGATTTTTTTTCTTCATCTGTTTTCCTGAATTTCATATTCGTAATGAAGCTGTTTGGGAAGTCTAAAAAAAAAATCAATCTTGGAAGAAGTTAACGGCGAACCACTTTTTTTTTTTTTTTTTTTACTGTTGCCAGGATAGTTTCGTGGACGTGGCCACGAATTCCTCAGAAGTCAAATTTGACTCCAGGCAGGCGCTGACAGGACAATACTTTTTCTTCGTTCTTCTTTAGCGAGGGTATATCTGAATTGCTTCTATCTCCTCAACGGCCCTCATTCAAACTAATTCCCCTCGTCCCGCTACTTTTCTAAACAGGGGCGAAAGAATCCACATCCTCCCAAATCTTTATAAAGACGTTCTATCGTTGCCGCTATTATAAAAAGCCGCACAACCCCGAAAGCCATTCAGGCTGAGGGGATTTTTTTTTTTGACCCTCTAGCGCCACCGTAAAATCAAGCACTCTTAAGGGGGCCAAGAGTTTCGCTGAGCGGCAGCAGGAATGCTGGTCCTTCTCTGGCAGTTGGGCGGACGAACGGCCGGGCGCGCGCGGGGCTTCCCCCAACGGCAGCGCCGAGGAAAGCGAGAGGCGAGGAGGAGGAGGAGGGGAGGGGGGGGAGTTCGCCGAGTCGTCTCCGCCTGACGGAGGGAAAAGGATTCCTGCTGCACCACCTTAAGCGCTGAGCTGCCGCCGACGCTGAGGGGAGGCTTCAGGGTCTCCGTGGCTGGGGGCGGCGGAGGGAGATGCGGACAGGGTCGGTTATTTCTCCCCCCCCCTTACCCAGGATTCCGGGAGGAGAAAGCGCGCTCTCGTGCTGGGGGGGGGGGTCGGCCCCGCGCTCAGCGTCCGTTAATTCTCCCCAACGGTTAGCGCCTTCGCTCCCTGTCGCCGTTCCAACGAAGGCGTCGTCTTCACCTGAGCTCCCTTCTCGGGGCGGGGATACTACCGCTTGTCCTCCGCTCTAACCCACCTCTCGGCGGTTCTCCTGAACGCCGTTTAAGGGAACGGCGGCGCCCGGACGACCTGGGACCACTCACTCTTCTACCCCCGAACCCCGCGGCTCCCGAAGTGGTCGCACGCAGGACGGAAGCCTCTTTGCTCCCACGCGGACTGTTCCCCGCCCAGAGTGGAGCGGTTGGCCACCCGGCGCCCCTTCGCCTCGGGAAGGAAGAGAAAAAATTAAAAAAAAATAAAAATAAAATGCGGTCAAGGAGGGCTGACTCCCCTCACCCGCCTTCCCCGCGCACCGGCCCCCTCCCTGCGCTGCGGGGGAGGGCCATGTGCGTTTGTTTTGAGGCTCCGTCGCCGCCAGGCCGCTCGGAGGAAGAGACTGACGGGAAGGAAGCGCCTGGAATGGATACCGGGCTGGCGCTGCTCCAACCCTCCCGCCCTCGCGTCCCGAGTGCCCTCCCGCGTGGCTGCTCGGCTTCACTTTTACAGCTGTAGCCTGGTTC
>JANHFT010006030.1:58412-69304 GCA_032467955.1 Pseudoxenodon macrops | reverse complement strand
TGTACGTACTTGGAAGTTAGTTACAGTAAAGTAATATGATTTGCCATACTAATGTGTTTCTGTTCCTTCCTTCGTCTTGCATTTAATTACTTTGTAGGATGTTGCACTGATTTGTTCCCTAATGAAATACATGCAGTTAGACCTGTTACTGATGAAAACTTTGTCTTTCAGTTTTGCAGAAAGGTACACATTTAAAACAATTACTTTTTTAAATGATGGCTATGAGAGTTTATTTGCTGAAAACCTGTTATGTAGATGTAGGCAATATATGCATTTCTCTATAACATGTATGTCTAATGTAATATCTAACTTGGGTAAATATGGATATATTAGTATCAGTATAAGACATATGTTTCAGTAGTGCAAATTCCTTGAGCTGAAATTGAAATAATGTCAGCTGAAAGTTAAGGTGAGGGAAAATAGTCTAGGAAGTTGTATTATTTAATCAATCTTGTTCAGTTATGTGAAGAAGTTCAGAGAAAGGGAAGTGTTGTTTTAAAAGCAAAATCAAGGCTGGCTGGCTGGCTGGCCGACTTTAGGCCTGTCACTCTGTCAGTCTAAGTCACCTCACAAGGTTATTGTTGTGGAGAGAATAGAAGGAGGAAGGGGTATTTATACAAATAATAAAGGTGGGATAAAATAAATAAATAAATAAATATTCTGAGTTAATAATGAATTAATTTATTATTTCCAAAGCTAAAAATAAAAAGGGAATTATTTGGAAAAAAAATCTTTTCCTGATTGTAGTATAATAAATACCCCAGGTTAATAAATATGCAATATAATAACTTTAATAAATAAGCAAGGGTATAATAAACAATACATGAGTAAATTATTGTTTAATAAAAGATAATGAATAGTTATAATCAGCAATGCACTTAAAAAAGATATGCTACAGTTGGGAATACCTGTAAATACCTGTAAATTAAGACTTGGAAAATTTTACTCTTATGTGTGAGTAGGTAGTTCATTCAATGTTGTTCAACATCACTTAATTACATGTAAATTAACATTAGCTGACTTAAAAGTTGATAAGAGTTATTTGCTGGGGGAAAGGCTGGTAATTGTTTTGTAGTTCTTCTATATATTAAACCTCAACATCTTCTGGTATTAAAACTAAGTGCGTTGTTTGAAAATCCTTATTAGGTTTCTGGTACAACTCTTGTATATATGTTTGAGTGAAAGAAGAATTGAAAGCATTATCTTTCTGGAGAATATTGACTTTGAACCATAGTGTCTGTTTCAAAATGTAACTCTTTTTTTCCTTCTGAGATAATGATGAATCAATCTTATTTTAATTGGTTCCTACTGTATAAACTCCACAGAAACAGATGCACTTTCATATGAAGACATTCTATAAGTGAAACTCTGTTTTAAGGCCCAAAGCCACAACTGACAAACATTTGAGAAGCTGATGATTTCAGAGAAATATATTTAATTATCTTTGCCATGCTGAATTTTCCCACCATATTTAAGTTAAGCATTCATCATAGAGAGTTAAATATTTATCTCATATCTCTTATATATATATAAACTCCAGTTATTTGGAACTACTTAAAACACATAAAAATATATCATTGATATGCATGAATTATACTATCCTCCCAAAAGATTACTATTAATGATGTTTTCATTAAGAAAGGAGGTGTTTCTTTGCTTTTACTGTATTAATAATAAATGTTTTTTCTGAACAATATAATTATTTGAAATTAGGGAGAAATAATATATCGTTTTAAAGTAACTTTAATTAAATTGGAAATAAAAATTTACAATCAATTCTGCTCCCTTTTCTATATTAAATGCATATAGAAATATTTTTGTATGTTATAATTTCTAATACTTAAAATAAAATTAATAAATATATACATGCAAATACTTGTAAACTTGATTTCTGCAAATCTTAAGTAATTTAGATAAGTAATGTGTAATTATTATCTAATGATATGTATATATTTTCTGCAACAACTGAAAATATAGCATTAGGGTATTTGATAACAGTGTATTCAAGCATTTTGAAATGCTTTTCATATGAAAAATCTAGTTTAAGTTGTTTTATCAGTTTTATATATGTGACTGATAAACCTGAGAATGAATTCTGAAAAATGTAAAGTGGGAATGTATTTAGTATAATTTAAAGAAATTAGGTAGGCTTAAATCTATGGGATTTAAATATTTCATATTGCACTTAATACCTTGGTTTTCGACAAAATTTATATCTGTTTTATGTGATTATTGTGAAAATATCACAACCATAAGTTTCGCTATAAATAAGTGGTATTCTATTTCTTTGTACTTTATAAATTATTTTCTAAATATATTCTATACTGGAGTCCTTTTTTAAAGTTTAAGTTCTTTAAATGCTCATCAACAGAAGAACAAATAGTAGAAATTTGACAAAGGCTGTCTAACCATAATGTAAAGACTTCAGTTAAAATCTGTACACTGTAAAAACAAAGATTTCAACATATAAGTTATTTCACCAGTATGTATTATGAAATGACTACATGCTTTTGATAATTAGCCTGTAAATCACAAGACTACTTTATGTTTTCTTTGTATATGTATTTTAAAACTATTTTTGATAAAAGTAGAATACAGATAGTTTTGATTAATCCAGTCACTGTATAGGAAACATTGAATATACCATGAAACAAATGAATGTAGCTATGTTGAATGATGTAGAAGTTGCTGGAAAAAAAACAGTAAACATAGAAATACATTACTGCTTGTGATCAGGAAGGATTGCTTATATGCTTCAGTAAAAATGGGAATTAAGACTTTTTTTTAGCTCGAAAGGATTAAAGCATGTTGTATTGTTAGAAATTGACAGTCATGAACGGAAGGTATTTGCTAACAACAGGGACCACGTTTAGACTTTTGTTCATGCCATAGGAATTTGCCGAGTTCTTGTTCTTCCTTTGCCACAATATCAAATTTACTACAGACAGTTCCCTAACCATCTATGGAGTAGAGTGTGCAAAGGGAAGATAAAAATTGATTTACAAATAGTTTCCAATCATTTAGTGAACAGAAATGACTACTATTCCATGGCTTGTTTTTTAATGTGATTTGTAGGTGACAGTTTGAGCTTTCATTAGAACATGCTTTAATATATCCATACTGATTCCTAATGGAAATAAGACTATAATTTCCTGTGATAATTTTTGTATCTGAACGCAGGATAAATTAATTTAAAGGTTAAAATATAGAACTTTAAAATAAGAACCAAGTGTCTTTTATCTTAGTATTACCAGTATTTCTACAAATGGTGCTTGCCAAGCTTGCTACATCACCTGAGTTTTTAAAAATGAAATCAGCTACAGTCAAGTGTTTTGAAAGTATACCCATCTGCCCTGTAAAGACCCAAGCCTAAACAGAGACAATAGGCTTTTATCTTGTTGGAGGGAATAGCAGATAGCTGTTTGCTAAATAACTGTTTTGAAACAGAATATGTCTTCAGGGTTACCATATTATGAATGGACAACTCATATGGCCATTTTGAGGGAGCATCCAGAACATAGTTTCAAAAATTGGTTCGCTCCTTAAAATGCTTGGGGACTCATGTCTTAATTTATGATTCTTTTTTTTTGCATTCATTGTGCATGGAAAGTAGAATGTCAGCCAATTTGTTATACTTAAAGCAGTATAGTATTTTCTGGCATCTTCTCCAACTTTTTATTTGCTGCTTTATACTTATTCCTTTTGTAATTATTGTTTTACATGTTTTCCTCTCCTATTCATGTATTCATCCATATGAAAGTATATCCATGTACAGTTTAAACTGCTTGCATGGACAACATATATTATTGTTGGAAGTGCAAATTGATCAATCTGTGCAAACTAATAATGGAATACAATTTATGTAGTTCTACGTTACTATGAAAAGAAATTTGATTCCAAATAAAATTGCTTAGGATTATAGCCAAAGCTATAAACCTTTGAAGTTTATGAGTGAATCAATGGAAATACATTGTGTTTTGCCAAAATGAAATATTTCAATTCTAAAAAAGATTCTTATGCAAATTTTTTATTCCATGGCATTGCCCTTCATTTTAACTAAATAGATTCACTGATAAATAAAGCTTATTTTAAATCATTTCATTATTAGCTATTTATTATATGAAGCAAAGCTGGGCTTGAGATTTATATATAAAGGATATCCAGTTTAGGTAGCAATCTTATACGTATTTAGCTCTGAATAAATATTCTGGAATGTAATATTACAATTTAGAAGACAGTAGGTATTTGAGAGTTTTATTAGTTGATTACTATAACACAACAAAATAACATCCTAGCTGTAGGCCTAGTATTTCCTAGACTAATTATAGATTTAGGTCCTAAAATTCATATACTGTCTAGATGCTGTATTTCACAATAGCTCCCAGGTAGAAATTAGTTAGCATAACTATTTTGGATTAAGTTTTTGTATTTAGATTAAAAAATATATAATTGCTGGTTTTATGTCCCGTGAATAACATATGTAATATGTTCATTTTATGTCACAACATAATATCCTTATTTCTATGATCTGATATTTTATATGGTATTTGCTAAAGGAATAAAATTTTCATTTCTGGATTATGCATTACTATGCAGTAAAAGGTGCCTTTCATAATGCATTTTCCCTATTTACAAAAAAACTTTTTACTGTAATCCTTGCATATGAGTTGGATACCATGATAGATGTCTCCTTAAGTATTGTAGTAAAAGAAAATGACTTGTATTTTGAGGCTGTCGATAGTTTATGTTGTTTTGGACCAATTTCCCAAGCAGTGATAGAAAACAGATTACAATAACAATTATACAGTCAGAAGATGCAATATCCATTTCTGCTTTAATTGAGTGAAAGAATAATAAAAACATCACTAAGAAAAATGAGATGGATCTGTCACATTACCAATTTTTAGACCTTGAGAAAATGCAGAGAAACTGAAGTAGGTTTACTTTACCTCATCTTGTTAACTAAAATTTTATTTATAGTAGAAAATATGTTACTTGCATTCACAGATGTGGACAAGGTTTTTGGAATTGCTGTTTTTCAGATGTTAGAGTGAAATATTCAGGCTTGTGCTGAACTGAGACACTTCCTATTGTCTGTATAGTTTTGCTTTTTCTTTGTTCTTTGCAATGGAGCATTCACAGCTATTTTATAAAAATAGGATTATTTCCTAAACTCTATTTCTGGTTTGATTCTCAACTTTTCTTTCATGACTGAAATTTTCTCTCTGTAGATTCCTAAAGCCCCTAAAAAGTTGGCTGTGCTATGTTAGGAGTAATCAGAAGTTTTATGTGCATATGTAGAGGGAAGTTAGGAAATATGCCCTCAGCTACATGGACAGAGGAATAACAAGGCTATACACTAAATAGATCTTTTCCAGCTATTTGGATTAATTTTTGCAACCACAATGTATGGTTTACCTCTTCCTACTGAAAAGTTTGTCTGAAAACAATTATTTGAGTTAGACCGTCAAAATGTTCCCAATAATATGCTGTTGCTACTACTGAATCAGAGCTCAATCTGTCTGGAAGAGATTTCAGTTGAAACAAAAGAATACAGAATGGTAGTAAAAGTTGATAGTATCTGCATTAATAAAAGCAATAAGTTAATAAAGTAAATGAAAAATATTGATGCAATAATGTTACATATAATAACATTACAATAATAATGTCCCTTCCAACTTTGGGCCTACAGTACTGAACACTTTTTTGAGAATGAATTTATGTATGTGCATTTTTCTAAAAAGCCTTTTCTATTCTTTATAAAAGTCTATTGCAGTACAAGCCTATAATGGCATTTCCCCAATGAATGACTTTAGAATCTACTCAAATGCGGTCAGTGAATAGAAATGGGGGAAAAATTCTGCCTACCAGGTATTCATCTGGCTAGTTCTTAGCCTGGTCAGCTTCAGCACATTCGTTTGCTCACTAGTTTTGAAGTTGGGGCTGGTTGGGGCTGTGCTTCTAAAACACAGCTGATTTTCGGAGGGAGCAGCAATTAGAAAAACAGGCAAAGCACAGAAGATCGCTTAGCTTTGAACTGAAAAACAGCTTCAAAAGCACAGCTGATTCTTGGAGGGAGCAGGCAAAGCGGGGAAGGGGTAAGAGAAGGCAGCAGCTGTTCTGGGTAGCCATTTTGGGCACCATGCGTTGAGCGTTTGGAGGCTGAAAACGCAACGTGCAGAGTAAAATACTTTTTCATATACAATTATTGTATATTTTTACTATGCATTCTTAGGCATAATCAATATATAATGTATACCAAACTCTGAAGATGATTGTGCCTGATGGAAAGAAGTTTATCTTCAAACCAGGGCTTCATTTCTAAGCAGCAGGATTGTTTATTTTCTTCCTTCCTCAAATATAATCTAGCTGAATTCTCTGGAGACAACCATCGATTTAGAACTATAATGTGAGAAAAGAAGAGATAGTAAAGATACAGCTCAAGCTAGAACGACTGAGATAGCAAGGAAAAGTGATTAATATATGGGATATACTAATACAGGGATCCCCACTGCTGGGCAGTAGCCTGCTATTGGGCCATGCATGGCCTGTTGGGAACTGGGCTGCTGAAGCAGTGGGTGAGCGCGTGAAGCTTCATTTGCTTATGCATGGGATTTAGGCTGCACATGTGAAACCATCCCTCCTGCCGAAACTGCCGAAATCGCCACCACCGCCAGACTGGTAGTTGGGGATGTCTATACTAGTTGGGTTAGTACTAGACTACAGGTACTGCAGTACTTGACTTACAGCCATAATTGAACCTGAAATTTTGGTTGTAAGTTGTTGCAGTTTATGCAGTCATAAACTGAGTCACCATGTGACTGGACTTGATTTTGTAACTATTTGTATGACATCGTAAGTGACTCACTAAAGTTGTTAAATTAATCGTGGGCACAAGTCCAAATTCAGCTTATGTAATGGGTGTTTTTCTTGCTGGAAAACAGCAAGAAAACATTGTAAAACATCACCTCAAAATGCTGAAACCAGTTATAAATGTGAGCCAGTTGCCAAATGTCCCAAATACAATTGTATGAATGTGACATGGGAAAAAACCACAGTCATAACTTTGAGGATGAATAACTTTTTTTAGTCTGTCCTAACTTTGAACAGTTGTTAAGTAGCCTGTTGTAAGTTGAGGACTATCTTTAATGGCATATGTTAATGTGTTGCATTTCCTAGTTTGGGAGTAGTGGCACTAAAACAGATTTAGAAAAGGAACTGGAACAAATCTTAGGTGTTTGGACACAATTAAGTTAGGAATTACTGAGCTTTTGTTTGGCTTTATATCTATTTTACTCATGGCATGTTCTCTCCCTCTGGCTCCAGTGGCATTTCTTGATCATGACTTGTGTTTTCATCAGATTCTACTTTTGGATTCTATAAAAAAAGCAGTAAAGTAGATAATTCTGTTAAATATAGTGAAGTATTCAAAGTATTTATAAGAATTGTAATGAACTGTATGGGGTCAAATTAATTATAAATCAAGATCTTCTCTTGCAATTCTTTGCCTTTTTTCCTTTCTACTCTCTCCCTCCCTTCCTCCCCATAAACAAACAGCAGATTGTTAAAATAGGAATAGATTAGTCTTGAAATAAATATGCATTCATGGTTTGTAAAGATTTTCTTGAAGTCTGATGGAAGGGCACCTATGACTGGAAAGCTGTAGTTGTTTACCCGGGCTGAAACAATTAAAAGTTTGTTTCAACTCAAATTAAACAAAAACACTTCCTTATGGCTGTATAAGACATTCATTTTTATATGTGCTATTATTTAAAGCAGCTTTACTGGCTAATGGAGATCAATTAACTGATACAAATAGTAATGGGCAACCAGAAGGCTGATGACAGCCAAGTAAATAAAGAGCTCCAAGTTATTCTATAGTGGATGGTTGCTCCCATCTCTATATCCATCACTAACAATGAAATAAAAATGGCAATGAACAATCTAGGCTGCAAGGAGTAAGCTGTCTTCTGTGGGAACCTGAGAGTTGCATGGAGGAATCCTGATGCCATAAAGTCAGCAGTGTTGTACGGTGGGGATTTTCCTTTTTTTCCTTGCTATTCAAAATCCTGTTAAGGCTTATGCTACAATTTCCCGAATTTCCTGATGTAAAATAGCAGTTTTCTGTAATCACAGTTGGATGAGGCTCTGGGGATTACAAAAATAATTTCAAGGACTAAATGCAGCCCCAGGGTTGCAATAGATTTGCCCTTCGTTTAAAATGTATGTCAGGAGCAAACTGTTTTTAATAAGAATTTGAATTTGGGTATTTATACTAAGAGTCAAGAGGCTTTTACTTTGATAACAGTGTTATAGCATAATTAAGATATACATTGCTATGTCATTCTTTCTATTTATAATGACTATTGTCAATATTTGCCTGAAATACAAATTACATAATAACAAATTAATTTTAAAATTGTAATCCTGAGCATTAAGGAGATTTAATAACAAATTTGATATAAATATAGAAAATATATGAATACTAATATTTATAATCAATGTACTATGTAGGGAGTGTCCTTTAAATTTAGCAGTTTCTTCAGATTTTATAAACTAATTTTAAACAAACACATGATAAGTTTTTCCCAGAATTTTCCTTATGTTCTCAAATGTAGCAGCCATTCTGCTCTCACATGATAGCAATGCCATTCGGTACCTCAAGCAGGCTACCTCCCCACTTCATTAATCCAGAACTTGCCGCCTACCATCTTAGCTCTTGCTGCTTTGCTGCATAGCCCATACAACAATGCCAAACAAATACATTCCCATTAGCTACTGCTGGTGTCTGAACTGTTTCTGCCCAGAGCAGCTGCGTTTAGGTCCCTGTGCAGAATAAAATGGAGGTGTTTTCTTCTATGTATGACTCAGAACTTCTGAAATTGAGATGGTAGCCTAGGTGACCAGTAGAAGCTGGGCAGGTCATAAACTGCTTCCTTGATAAAGTGTGGTAAAAATTGTGTCAGGAGAGGAGAGAAAATGCTATTTTAAATGGGAAAAACTATGACTTTGTGCTTCCTCAGCAGTGGACAGTGTCATGAAAATATGTGATTGAAAAAGGGTTCATGCTTCAAAATAGTTTGACAGTATACTTAAGAGGCTCCTTCACTGGGGAAATAGCTATGTAGAGTGGAAAGACCATCACAAGTCATTTGGGTGACTCTCTCATCACTATGCAAGCAAGTTGCTCCAAAGAAGAGGACCCAGAAGCTGAAAGGAAGCCACATAGAAACTCACTATCTCACTATCAGGATGACTAAGTCAGATCCATAGTGACCAAATGGATCCTTCCAAATATACTTTCTGCATGTGTGAAAGTATTTTGCTCATGTGTAAAGTAACAAGAGGGGATGTGATGGCTCAGCGGTTAAAGATGCTGAGATTGTCAGCTGGAAAGCTAATAGCCTGGATTCGAGACCTGAATACCACATGACAGGACAAGTTCCCATTTCTTGCACCAACTTCTGTCCAACTAGCAGTTCAAAAGCATGCAAATATGAGTAGATAAATAGGTTCAATTGATAGGAAGGGAACAGTGTTCCATTTGCCTCAGTGTATAGTTATATTGGCTACATGACCACAGAAATGTCTTTGGACAATGCTGGGCCTCTTGGCTAAGAAATAGAGATGAGCACTGCCCCCTAGAGTTGGATACAATTGGACGGGGAATCTTTATCTTTACCTAAAGTAATAAGAAAAGAAGGAAGGGAAGGGAGGAGGGAGGGAGGGAGGAAGGAAGGAAGGAAGGAAGGAAGGAAGGAAGGAAGGGCAGTAGAGGAGGCAGGCAGACAGGCAGACTGGAAGGAAGGAAGGGGAAGGAGAGGCAAGGAAGAAAGGAAAGGAAGGAAAGAAGGAAGGAAAGAAGTAAGGAGGGAAAAGAAATGAAGAAACAAGGGGAAGGAGAGACAAGGAAGAAAGGAGGGAAGGAAGGAAAGAAGGAAGGAAGGAATGGAAAGAATGAAAGAAGGAAGGAAGGAAAGAAAGAAAGAAAGAAAGAAAGAAAGAGAAAGAAAGAAAGAAAGAAAGAAAGAAGAAAAGAAGAAAAGAAGGAAGGGAAAGAAGGAAGGAAGGAAGAGGAAGGAGAGGAAAGGAGGAAAGGAGGAAAGGAAGAGAAAGAAGGAAGAGAAAGAAAGAAAGAAAGAAAGAAAGAAAGAAAGAGTGGAGGTATCTACAGCTGTAGATACTGCTCTTCGGTAATTTCACGTGTGTCTTTACATTTGCAAACTCCTATGTTAATAAACTCCATACTTCAAACACATTGTTCCATGTGCAAAAGTGGAAAAATGAGTTTGAAGAAGTTGAAGTCGGCAGAGGCAGGCAGGCAAAGAGACTGACTGACTGACTGTGTGGGTGCATAGTTAATTATTGAAAGGGGTGTAGGAATTCATTAAGATAGATTGATAGGTGACAGTATTTAAAATGGAATGCATAAATCAGGACATTAAGGTCTAGAATAAATAAATAACCAATTCTGCTGTCTTTAAAAAAACAAACCAGCTCAGCTTTGCTCCCATCTTGACCAAAACCATTGGTGGTGATCTGAAATATTGGCTCTGTGTGTGTGTGTGTGTGTATGTTTTTGTCTGTTATCATTTGAAGGGGTTGGGCATCTAGAAAAATACCTTTAAGGTCCTTTCTTAAGCTTCCTATATATTTTTTTAAACACTGGCAAAGTCAATTTGGGATTTCTTTCTTTAGTAGGTTTCGTGACATTTCCCAAGATATTTCCAAGTAATAATTATTAAATAATTGACTGGATTAACACAGCCCCTCTTTCCCCCTCCTGCACCTACCTATAGACTTGCAAATATTGAAGAATATATTTGGTAGGGTAGCTTGGAATTGTCATCCTTTAGACGGCATCTCAGAAGTTACATTATGTCCCACTAAAC
>JANHFT010006030.1:9794-22174 GCA_032467955.1 Pseudoxenodon macrops | reverse complement strand
GATAAAGGGCATCCTTGTCTAGTCCCTTTCTCAATTTTAATTTTCTCTGTCATTTCACCATTTAACATTACTTTTGCCGATTGTTCCTTATATAATGTTTTAACCACATTCAAGAAATTGTCTCCAAAATTCATAACTTCTAGTTGCAGTGTCATAAATTTCCAGTTGACATTATCAAAGGCCTTCTGTGCATCTAAGAATAACAAACCAAGTTGTTTCTCAGGATGTGCTTCATAGTATTCCAAGGTATTTAATATCATCCTCATATTATCTCTTATCTGTCTTTTAGGCAAGAAACCATTTTGGTCTGAATGAATAAATTCATTCAATAGTTTCTTCAATCATTCTGCCATAATCGATGCAAAGATTTTATAATCCACATTCAATAAGGAAATTGGTCTATAATTTTTAATCAGTTGCAAGTCTGAGTCCTCTTTAGGTATCAAAGTTATATATGCTTCTATCCAGGAATCAGGAATTTTTGCCTTTAATAAAAGATCATTAAATAGTTCCAACATCTTCTCACTCAAAGTGTCCTGTAATGTGTTATAGAATTTTGTTGGGAGTCCATCTGGTCCCGGTTTCTTCCCATTTTCCTGGCCTTTGATTCCTTCCAATAGTTCCATCATTGATACTCTTTACTCCAGTCTTTTCTTAATTTTTTTCGTAATTTGTGGTATATTTGTCGTTTCTAAATACTTTCTTATCTTTTCTTCATTCAATTTTTCTCATTTGTATAATTGTTCATAGTAATTTTCTGCACTTTGAGGGGTGAAATCAATGCAGACCCATTAATATGTGCTCTGTAAATTGCTTGTTTGAGGTGTGCCATACTTTTTTTTGCTACCATCTACAGATACACAAAATTCAGGAAAATATCACTTTATTTTAATATGTAGCTGTTTGAATTTACTATCTCACTGAGATAGTATCTCACTGAGATATATGCACAATAGTATTTTAATTAACTTGACAGGCACTCAAATGGCTAGATGTGGATGGTGAAAAGTTTATATATTATCAGTTCATATCACGTATTAATTTTATAGAAAAAAAATCAATGATGGATGATGCTATCTCAAATAAAATAAAATCTTTATTATGTGCATAACTAACGTAAAGCATATTTTGTTGTAATCATCTACACATAATCCAAGTCTGTAAGCAACTCCTGCTGAAATTTCAAACAACATCACTTTCCTCTTTCTGTATTTTATAACTTTGAAAGCTTATGTAAATTAGACCCATTGCATATAATAAGAAGGACTTAAGTGGTATGGGCTGTAAAAAACCAGATGACAACTAGATAGCAGCAAAGAGCTTTTCCTGTCACTGGTTCTATTTAGTGGTTGTCTGGATTTTTGAAGCAAAGATCTGATAGTCCTATGGTAATAGTTCTAATTGTGATCTGTTTATAAAGTTCTATACAGTAGGCTATATTCAGTGTTGGGAAAAGCAGCTTATGTTATACATTCCTTTGAGGTATGGAAAAAAGAAAGAAAAATAAATTCTGCCAATATTTCTTTCAAAAGACAATGCAATAAGACTTGCTTCCATGGAAGTTTGCAGAAGATGCAAATTTAGTGGTAGGTAGAACTAGAACTCGTGGTCTCCCGAATCTTAACCTGGTGTCTTAACCACTACTCCAAACTGGCTCTTCATGGCAATATTAATAGGCTTAAAAACTATTTGTAATCCTGAATGATTGGTGATCAATGTTTTATGAGGCAACTCTATTTGTCATGGAAACTGATTCTTCAGTTCCCATTAGTGGGTGGCTGTTATATTCTTATTGTGTTTGTAAGCTTTTTATAGATATCTGCTTGGCCATTTTTGATATAGAATTCTGGATAAGGTGAGCCTTTGATCTGATTCAGAATTTGATCTTGTGTTCTTAAAAATTACAACTACTTTCTAAACGATTAATGTATGAAAAGTTAACAGATGTTGTATAGGAGCTATAGTGATCTTCATATGAAGTCTAGATAATAAGATTTACTGGAGAATTAGTTGACTGATATGTACTATTTTGAAAATAGATTTTCAGCAGATTGCAGGAATTCATTTTAGGAAGCATTTGATAACTGCCAAATGGATCTGCCCTTTTGGGCACACAAATCACAGATGTGCAAATACAGTTTTCCTGGTCAGAGACCAGACAGTAAATAACACTGATAGATGGTTGGGGTAAACATGAAGTTAAGTGTTGACTGGAAATAAGATTTCTGAAATTACCTCTTTGCTCATAATTGGGTTAAGTGGGTTTTGATGAAAAGAAATAAGTAATTAAGATAATCACAGTTTTTAAATGAATTACCCACATGAAAAGCACCTCCCATGCTCTAGAATAGTTCTAGGAAGTCAAGACTGGTAATTAGAGAGTTGCTTGACAGTGAGAGGGGCGGCATATAAATTTAATAATAAATAAAATAACTTATACTATGTATCGTTATCTATTGCCTTCTAGAGGCTTGTAATGGTATTGTAATTTTGTTTCCCCCAAATGTAATGAAAAATAGCTACAGCTATACAGTATGCTTTTCCTGGTATTGCTATTTAAAATGACAATATTAATATTTTTATTGGATCATATAGACTATATCAGGAGTTCAGTCTGTATAGAAGCTTGACAAAAATTATTCCACATTTATTTAGGATTTTTCAAACCTTTAGGTATAGTTGTTTCCATTATGACTGGAATAGGTACCTATTATTTTTTTGAAATAAGAATATATTAGTTGTGAGGGAGAAGGCAAGAAGAACCATTGTTTATGATTTTGTCCTGTTATACCCTGTTTTGAGTTGACCAGGCTATGCAAAGCGAAAAGAAAACAAAATAAAGCAAAACAATAAATGAAAAGTTTAAATGGCTTAAAATTTATAAATAGATGCAAATGTTTGCTTCTTGAATTTGCTGTTGGAAGAAACCAAACTATTTAAGATATTCGGTAGTATTTTATTGATACGATAAATATCAAAACTGGGTATCTATAATTCATTGAACATTTACGTAACCACTTAGGAATGGTATATGCTAACAAGGTCTTATTTCAGAGTATCTCTTACAATATTTGTTTGTTTATTTTTTATTTGATTTCAAGTCTGCCTGACTCTTTAATGTTCTGAGTGGCTTATAGTTAAAAACAGTAGTTGAATGTACACTGAAGTAGTGAATGTGTATTGAAGTTCTAAAAAAAAATATAGGGTGTATATCCCATAACTCATTTGTTGGTATGAATTTGACCCTGTGGTCTGCTGAAGGGATGTAGTGTTTACACAGCAGTGATTTGGCTGCACATGTCATGGGAGAAAAAATACAAGTGATTTCAAGTGTTTCAAGTGTTTACAAAGACATGGTATGGGAATTGATGATATTATCAACAGCAAATAAGAAGGCAAGACAGTATCAGCCATGTATTTTTTTCCTGCATATAGTCCACACACATAGATATACAAGGTGAGTTTATGGGATGGAAGAACTAAAGGTCCCTGCATATGCAAATGGCCATGTAAATTATGTGCACAATATAATATTTTGATTGTTTCTGCACAATGAAATTCAGAAAGTATTGGAGATTTATAAGCAATGTGTCAGTAGTTAAAATATTAGAGTAGAACTGAATAAACCCAACTTGAAATCCTCCGTCACTAATAGAAGACTTTGAGCCAATCACTTTTCTCAATCTAACCTGACTCCCAAGATTGGAAGTGAGTATGTATCTCACTTGAAACTTGTGGAGAAAGGAATATAAATGTACATATTTCTGAATGAATGAATGAATAAATAAATTGTAATTGAATGTAAATATTTGGGGACTTAATATTTGGGTTTACCAGTGCAATAATAAAATATTAGCACAATTATCTGATGCTTGGTTTGAAGGCTGACCCAATGTAATGGACCTGGGTTCTTGAAATTCATGTAATCCTTACTACATGTCAGATTTACAAAGTGTAAACTTTATTAGTTTAATTTAGTGTAGAATATTGTGCCAATATAGAGTTGGCATTAAAGTGAAAACATCTTAATGCAACTATATATCTGTTCACTTGATATAATTTCAAATTAAAATGAGGGTATATATTTATTATTTATTTTAACAGTGGAACGAGTTGAAAGAGACAACCTGTCAGAATATTGTGTTCTTGGTCAACGTCCCATGCACTTACCGAATATCAACCAGCTGGCAACTTTGAGCAAAACAAATGAACAATCTCCTCATGGTCAAATTCACCACAGTACTCCAATCAGAAACCAAGTGCCAACGTTACAACCAATCATGAGCCCTGGTCTTCTTACACCTCAACTCAGCCCACAGCTTGTAAGGCAGCAAATAGCAATGGCCCATTTGATAAACCAACAGATTGCAGTAAGTCGGCTCCTGGCTCATCAGCATCCACAGGCAATTAATCAACAGTTTCTAAATCATCCACCTATCCCTAGAACAGTCAAACCAGAACCAACAAATTCATCAGTGGAAGTATCTCCAGATATCTACCAGCAAGTCAGGGATGAGCTGAAAAGGGCCAGTGTCTCCCAGGCGGTCTTTGCAAGAGTGGCTTTCAATCGCACGCAGGTATCATATTTTATTTATTTAACTGAAGCATTTTATTCAATTATTCCGTTAAAAAAGGCTCTTTAAAAAGCACATCAAAAAGACAATATCTGTCATTGGGTTTTTCACTTTAAATGAAATGAAGCAAATGGAAAGTAGAGGAAGAAGACAATTAGCAATTTTATTCCATTTCCTCACTCCACCTTGCAAAATTGGAACAATGGATTAAAAAAAACACCAACTATTGTATAACATTTGACAAAACTATGATATAGTGCTGTGATGGCGAGACTATGGCATGCGTGCCACAGGTGGCACGCGGAGCCATATCTGAGGACACGCAAGACATTGATCTATGTCAGCTCCAGCATGCATGCGCGCACTAACCAGCTGATTTTCACCCTTCCAGAGGGCGGGAAAGCCTCCTGAAGCCTGGGAAGGGCGTAAAATGGCCTATTGGCCCAACTGGAGTGAGGCCTGCGTGCATTGGGGGGGGCAGCGCGGGGGTGCGCTCCCCCCACATTTGGCACACAATGGCAAAAAGGTTAGCCATCACTGATATAGTGCTTTCTGTCATATTTTTAAATAAAACTTGTATTTTTTTGCTATAGAAACTGGATCCAAAGATTAAGGAAAAATGGAAGAGAGTGTTTAGATTTCATCTCCCTTTTGAAACTGATAGAAAAACAATAATCCCAGAAATATCTTGAACTGAATCTGTTAAATTCTTAATAAAAGTAGAGAATCAGACACTGGTGACCTTAGCATTATCTACTTAGGGTAGATAGTTGATTTTTTGTCATTTGAAATTTATTGATCTATTAATTTTGTAATAGTTTCCGGCCAAATGAATACATTTTATTATTCACCACATTATGCTGTTCAGATTTAATAATACCTAATACTTCTCCCTCTGGTCCATTAAATTTCAAATTCACCTTTTTCTTTAAAGACAAAATGTCTCCTTTTTTCTGCTTGACGAAAAGTAGGCTGCATGAGCAGAGGTGGGTTCCTGTCAGTTCATTTGGTCCTCTGGCCTCAAATTGGCCGAAAAACAACCCTCTGCACATGCGCAAAGCCTTCTGAGCATGCACAGAGGGTTTTCACCCAGAAGTGATGAGGGCACGTGTGCATGCACACTTCTGGCGCAACTCCAAACCGGTAGGGAAGGTAAGTAGAACCCATCCCTGTGCATGAGTATATTTTTGATGAAAGCAAACAAACAGGCAGAAAAATTACATCCTGTAATTTACTTCTACTACTTCTAATTCTGACTATGCACAGAAGCATATTTAACTTTGGATTTTTAAAACAATATCGCAAGAATGCATGAACTACAAATCTTTTGTGATTACTTTCTCAGCAGTATCTTTTTAATTATGAAGCATTTTGAGCAGCCAGTAACGTTGTTTGCCACATAGACAATAATGAGAACCAATTCTATTTTTAATTGTTTTTATCAGATTTTAGTAATAATTTATGTCTGGAACTCTGCACTTTGATATGGCCCAAGGGCTAATCAATAAAGTAAACTGAACTGAGAACCATGTTTGTTAGTTTCCAGATGGTATTACTATTATGGTACATATAAGTACCATAATACTTATACGCTCATTTATGAATTAATTCCATAGAGCCTGAAAATTAGAAAAATAAATAAATAGCTGAAATCCTTTCATTTTAGTATCATGAGTTTCTCAGTTGACTGATTTTGGAACTTAATTTGGCCTTGGGAACTTATTATTTCATGTTGGATTATTTTGTCATGATTGAATGTTTTAAATATTTCCTGTAATTATTATACAATTGTTTCATTATTATCTTCCATTGGGAAGAAAGGAGTATATGTAATAGTGTAATAGTAATATGAAATATTTTGAGTCCTGTGGTTAAATTATACATATTATATTAATATGTAATAGCTGCTTTCCTAAGAAAAGTAACTCTGGGGAGATTGCTTTCTTTTTATCTCTTAGATTTTCAAGTATATGGATGCAATAATTAAAATGTGCATGGAATTATGTATTTTTTCAGATGAAGCTGTTATTCCACCATTGTCCTGACTCAGGGAGCTTACCAAGGCTGGGGTGGGAGGTGGGGGGAGATATCCCTGTCTTCTTTTTGTAGTCTTCCTGCAGAGTTCTACAGTACCTTTTGTTTGATAATGGTAGAAGCCAGGAAGTATTGTCTGAACATGAGAGGGGAACAAGGAGACCAGTGTGGAGCAGAGTGATCATACAGGAAATGATTAAATGTTTATATGAAAACAGTTTGATGTACTTTCATTTCATTTCTCCTTTCAACATTTTTCCAAGGAAAGGACATGGGAAGTTTGTTTAGGTTTGCTTATGAAATACATAGTTCTGTTCTGATATATGGATATTAAACACTTTGGGCATTAATGGAATACAATGTAAATTTGAATGTGAAATTCAGCTTTACAAAATAGTGCACCATAACTTCTTTCTTGAAGCTCAGACCATTATAAGAGTAGAGTAGTGAAGCAAAGGTGAAGATTTTATCTTGTACTACAATTCACAATGAATTTTTGGGGTACTGCCACATTGGAAATTCCATATTGTATGGAAATTAAATAAACTAGCAGCATATTTTCAATACTTCACTTCTCCTATTAGAATTATAAGATGACTGTATCTAGTAAAACAAATGTCCCTTTTAATCATATTTTTCAAGCTGGTCTTGAGAGTAGCAGTAAAAATTGACAGCAGAATACATGAGTATATGCCTTTATTTTTTATGTTGTTTTTAGTTTGAAAAAGTATTTCATCCTCTTAGATCATGCATCTATATGTATATTTCTATTCTATTTCACCTTCTATAAAACCAAATATAATAAATGTAGACAAAATGTAGACAAAAAACATACTTTAAAGTTGACCCAAAAGATAAGCAGTTACATTTGTAGATCTTATAATATTGTCATTAAATAAGTCCTTATATGTTTTAGTTTCTAAATCTGTATAGACATATTTTCAACATACAGCATGCTGTTCTTTAATATTTGATTTGAAGAACTCTTTTCCTTAAAAGTGACTGAACTGCTCAGCTATTTGGAACATTTTTTGTCTTTGCCACAGAAGCTTAGGCCTCATATACAATATTTTTAGTGTGGAATCATAGAACCAATATGTTATTATGGGTGTAATGAATCCCTTTAAAAGAAAATGTTCTTTTCAAAATTATTGTGGCTAATGATTAAGTAATACCTCTTTCTGAAATTACATTTCAGAGATATAGTTTACAATAACTTGGGGAATATTATCCCAGCAAGTTATGGAAGAGAGGAAGAGAGAAAAAAGAAAAGAAAAAATGTCTAAATAAAAATCTGAAATTTCATAATAAATGATGGAAAGGATCCAAAGCATTCAAAGAATCCAACAGTATTTCCTCTTTCAAAATACATTACAAATAATAAGGATTGTGATTTTATAAAATAAAGTCAACATGGAATACAACTGGGATTCTTTGGCTATGCTTGAACAATATAGCTGATACATTCTATTAATATCCAAGTATAAGGACATACAAACAGGAAGTGACTGTGTTTGACACACTATCTCTTCCTGCTGTTTTGTTTTGAAAAATGGCAATGATCTGTTGGCACCATTTCAAAAAGCATTTCCCAAAATTAACCCAAATGGATAAAAGTGTTCTTTTTTCTTTCTGTAATGATACACGTATTCATTACCTGATCATAAAAGGGAGCTCATAACACAATTAGAGACCATGAAATTTGGTGGAAAATTTATTAGGTTGATCAAAGCAATATACTCGAAACAAACAGCCAAAATATTAGTAAATAGTGAACTGACAGAGACAGTGAATATAAAAAAGGGAGTACGCCAAGGATGTCCACTATCCCCACTTTTATTTATATTTATATTAGCTTTGGAAGTACTACTAAATCAGGTAAGAAATAATCAAGAGATAAAAGGGCTCAAAATTAAGAAAGAAGAATACAAATCTCATTAATGGGAAGAATTGCGGTCATAAAAATGAACATCCTGCCCAAAATACTTTTTTTATTTCAAACTGCACCAATAAGGTTAGGAAGGAACTTTCTTTTAGAATTAAACAAGATGATTGTAAAATTCATTTGGTCAAAGAAAAAGGCCCGGATAAAACTAAAATTATTACAGGATAATAGGAGGAAAGGTTTTAGATTCCCCAATTGGGAAATATACTACCATGTGGCAGCCATAACTTGGTTGAAAGAATGGATCCTACTCAAAAACAAAATAATCTTAACAAACACATACATATTTCCAGAGACACCAGATAAGGGGTATTATTAGAAATTTGGTTAAAAATTAAAAGAGAACATTATACCAAAATCCCAAAATGGCTCTCGACCATGGAAGCAATAATATATCCGAATGTATTAGACCAAAAAAAGATTGTGATGTATAAAAAAATATTGGATGAACAGGAGAACCTCAAATCAAAATAAGAACTTAAACCAATAGGTTTAGAACTAGACTGGTGGCATTATTTACAAATTCAATCGAGACACAGAAAGGATCTAACACAATTTGGACTTCAAAAAGGACATGAACTAGATAAAATACTGCTGGAAACAAAAGAAAAAATGATAACTAAAACGTATAATTATTTGTTAAAATACAAAATGGAAGAAGAAACAATCAAGGAGACAATGGTAGTGTGGCTTCAAAATTTCAGATACGCAATCAAATTGGAAAAATGGGATAAAATTTGGGAAGAAAGTTACAAACTAACTGGCACTGGCATATAAAGAAAACATTTATAAGATGTTTTACCGATGGCACCTACCTCCGGCACGATTGGCAAAAATGTTCCCGGGCCTACCAGCAAAATATTAGAAATGTAATTACAAACAAGGGACATATTACCACCTGTGGTGGACATGCCCGAAGGCAAAAATCTATTGGAATTTTTTTTTTAATGGTTGGAAGAGATTGTTGAACAAGAGATAGAAATGAAGCCAGAGCTGTTCTTACTGGGAATCATAAGGGGAAAGATAAGGAAGGAAAACAGATATATAATACTCCACATATTGACAGCTGCTAGAATCATATACGCCCAGAATTGGAAATCAGAAAATGTCCCCACTAGCGCAATGATAGTTAAAAAAAATACTAGAATGCGCTGAAATGAATAAATTAACAATGGAAATACACGACAAAGAGGAAACGGATTTTTATGAAATATAGAATAAATGGTATAAGTGGCTGGAGCATAACAATAAAATCAATACATAAATGTCATATAGCATAACAAAAAACATAGGTTTTTTCTTTATGTACATAAGTATATATGACTTTGATAAGAATGATAGAGAAGAGTAAAATGTAGATTCAATATATAGATATACTTAACATATAGATATATACAAGAAGTGCTTATGGGATATATATAACACAAATAACAAAAATATGGAAAATTGTAAATAGGAGTGAAACCGAAATGGAAAAGCTGTAAAAGTGAATATTTGTTTTTGTTTGTTTTGTATGTTTTTAATGGAAGAAAAACTAAATAAATACTATTTTAAAAAAATAAAAGGGAGATTTAAATAAGACTCGATAAGCAGTAAAAAAGACTTTCTAAATAAGTGTTTTTGGGTAATGGAGGAAAAAATTTGGGAAGTACTTACTATAAAGAAAGTTTTCATCCTATGTTTTGTATCTTCTGCCTCATATACTCAAGGGAAGGGGAAAAAGTAAAAAGAGCGGAAAGGGAAAATTTCTAGATTGACTGATCCTAGTTCTGGGACCCATTTTTGACTTCATTTCTGTGCTGATCATAGTTACTGGTAACACTTTTATCTCTGTTGATATAGCGTGGTTGATTAAGGGGAGCCTAGTTTAACCTCACACAACCCCATTGTTAAGGTATATTTTAATCTTCCTTACAATCCAGTTAAGTAATTCTAAAAATATAGCCTTTCAACAATTTTTTTCCTTTTTCCTTTTAAATTGGGAAAATCTGATAAAGAGGAAAAGACTGAATGGCAATAAGGTGCCATTCCCTGGTAATACTAGGATTTTCTGTCTGGAAGTATCCTTGCCTAAAATGCCTAAAATGCAGAAATACAGCAGTAGTCTATTATTGTATTGGATCAAGGTTGCATGCCAAGATTATTGTTAACAGTGAAGAATGGTTTGGCACATTCAGCTGGGGAACCTGGTAAAACATCGGGAGAGATACAGATATTTGAAGTTACATGATTGCAGAGAAGGTGTTTAGTCACCAGACTCATGAATATTAGTATATGTAGAGAAAAGGATGTAAAGTAAGGAGCAAATCTGATTTCATATTCATATTGCTTATGTTGCTAACTAATAAACATTTGGTTCTCAATTTTTCATTCAGAATATAATTTTCTGTGGTCATGAAAAAATAAATATTTTTATTAATCACTAATTATAATTATGGGCTAGTATTTAGTCCATAGTATTTAGTATTTATTTATACAGTGTGGCCTGTGTTGTAGATTAACCATTAATATAAGTTCATAAAATATGTATTATGACACTGGTTAAATACATTAACCATTTTCCGATTAAAAAAAAAATCCAATGAACAACATACATGTAATCCTTCAGTTACAACCATTCATTTAGTGACTGTTCAAAGTTACAATGGCACTGAAAAAAATTGTACATGACAAATTTTCACACTTATGACCCTTGCATCATCCTTATGCTCACATGATCAAAATTCAAGTGTTTAGCAACTGGCATGTATTTGAGATAGTTGTACTGTCCAGGTCATATGATCACTGTAACCTTCTCAGCTGGCTTTCAACAAGCAAAGTCAATGTGGGAAAACAGATTATCTTAACTGCAATAATTCATTTAACAATTGTGGCAAAAAGGTAATAAAAGGGGGTACAACTCACTTAACAACCATTTTTCTTAGAAACTTTGGCCTCAGTTGTGGTTGTAAGTTGAGGTCTACCTCTACTCACAAACTGAAGAAAAATACCAAAGTTACTTAAATGTGTTGAAGAAACTTTTACCCAAAGTAGGCTTCCAATAGAACTCCCATAGGCTCCCATTCCAATAGGAGATGCACATTTATATTGGGGTACATAATATATTTGGTCTACACTAGGAACATCAGGTATTCTTTTGTCTATAGTTCTTTTCACAATTTTATATTAAGCAAATTGAAGTGAAAGGTAGCCAGTTTCCTGGTATCTTAACTGTTGTTGCATTGGAGGGGACTACTTATTTTCTTATGAATCTAGGTAATGGAGAAAGGATCTTTGCTATCATCACATCGTGTCTGGAATTTCCTTTCCAAGAATATTTGATACCTGCTTGAAGACACTATGCCTTTTCTTTTTAAATTAGCCTTTCTCTTATATAGGTAGTCCTCGACTTACAATTAGTTCAATTAGTGATGGTTCAAAGTTACAACGGCATTGAAAAATGTGACTTAGGACCATTTTTCAGTGTTACAACCTTTGCAGCATCCCCTTGATCATGTGATCAAAATTCAGATGTTTGGCAACTGGTTCATATTTATGACTGTTGCTGTGTCCCAAGGTCATGTCATGAAATTCAATGGTAAAAAAAGTAAGGTTCTACATTTAGGCAAGAAAAATAAAATGCACAGGTACAGTATACGTGGTACCTTGCTCAACAGTAGTAACTGTGGGATGGATCTTGGAGTCATAGTGGACAACAATTTAAATATAAGCCAGCAGTGTGCAGGAGCTGCCAAAAAAGCCAACACCATTCCAGGCTGCATAAACAGAGGGATAGAATCAAGATCACGTGAAGTGTTAATACCACTTTATAATGCCTTGGTAAGGCC
>JANHFT010006029.1:17130-32380 GCA_032467955.1 Pseudoxenodon macrops | reverse complement strand
AGCCACCGAACTATGCTGAACAACAAGACCCACAGAAGGAATAGGATCTAATGAGAGATTGAATGTGGACAGAGGCAATGGTTCAGGAACAATTATTTGATTTTCATTATATTTGAGAACATCATGTTAGGAAATCTGGACAATAATTTTAAGGCACATATCCACAGATAAAACCCTAGATTTCAGTACTTACTTTTGCTATTTATCAATAACAGATATCTGCCTGATTAAGAATAAAATGCATCCAAATTTAAGAGTCGATGGATACATTCTGGGCGGAAAAAGCACAATGGCCTCCTCTGACACAGTTTCTCTAGGTCAGCTTTAATTCTTCTGAAATATTCTTCTCTGCAACCATATTCTCACAACTTGGAAATATGAAGCACCAGATGTTCAAACCAAATCTCATATAATTGATGCTCACTGGCAAATAACATTGATCTGACTGCTGCAGCTTAATTCTTCTATTTGGCAGGCAGCTCTGGCAGTAAATGTATGTTCTGATGCCAACAATAGGTTTGGTTTAAGTTTCACAAGAATAACTAGAGTGAATAGAATTTCAGAAAATCATTTACAGAACTCAGAATCAGGAATATTTAACACTTACGTAGAGTACAATGTTCACACACTGTAGAACTGGGTGTAGTATCACTGCATGGGAGCAGTATACCTTCATAATTTTAATGGCTACAAATGTGTAATAGTGTGGTTATTATGCATTAGTATTTCAGCCTTCCTCTTCTGCATTAGGAGTAAAAAAATTAATTCAAATCAAATTCTTTCTTCTCCACTCGGAAGGATAGTGAAGAGGCAGAGGCGTACAAGGGTAATAGAAGCAATCCAGGACTAGGTGAAATTGAAGAAGATTGGATGTATTTTTGCTGTAGCTGGAAGCGAAACGCGGTGGGATTGGAAAACAGTCCAATAGTTAGTTATCCAGATTCTGAGATGATCATGTAAATAGGAGAATTACGGTTTGCAACTATGGTCAGCAGAATTCGGGAGTTTATAATCATGAAGTAAATATAATGGGCCATCGTTCTTTTTAACAAAAATAATAGAGTGAGAATAGAAGATTGCAGTTTAGGCTGGGCAATTCAGTTCCTGACATGGGGTATCAGCATTCTGCAGGAATCTGAGCCACAGGAATAAGTGTTATATTATAGTCACATGAAAGTTAGCATGGTAAACAGGTGGCAGGGTGAGGTGGCTTTGTAGATGCTGAGTTCTGTATGCGTGGGATTCAAATGTAATGCGGGCTCAGCCTCAATGAATATGTGGAATGACTTTGGGAGGCAGGAGGGAGAGTCACACAGCGGACAGCTGATATGTAAAAGGTATCTCTGCACAAGGGAGGGTCTACGCAAAAATTTGTAAGAAGCTTTCCCTAGTTTTCAGTAGAGAAAAAGACAGAGGTGGAGCTCTTGCCTCACAATCAGGAGGTTGTGAGATCGATCCTAGGTACAGACTGATGAGTCTCCTGCTTGGGCAGGGGGTTGGAGTAGATGACCTGCAAGGTCCCTTCCAACTCTGTTAATTTGTTAATTATTTCAATCTTGCAATTGTAGGTTAATGTTAACAGCAATAGAATAGCACTTTAGACTTATATGTCACTCCATAGTGCTTGACAGCATTCTCCAAGTGGTTTACAAATGACAGCGTATTGCCCCTAACAATCGGGATCTTCATTTTACCAACCTCAGAAAGATGGAAGGTGGTGTCACCTTCAGCCCCATCAGGATCAAACTCCTGGTTGTGGCCATAGCTAGCTGCAGTACTACAATCATGTGACTTTACAATAAATATAGACCTAATACTCCTGGCTGGGCTTCTTGTTTGGACTACCTCACAGGGCTCACAGATAAGCCCTGAGTATTTCCACTCTCACACAGTGTTTGGCAGGTTAAGTAACCAAGATATATTTGTGTCTGGTTGGAGATTCTAGTAGCAGATCATTGGAACAAAAGATAATAGTAGTATCTTCTCCTCCTGAACAATATCTTGTTTTCCATTGATTTCAAAGCAGCGTTCAATTAATGTATCTAAGGTGAGATATTTAAATTGGTCAATTAAATCAGTATGGGATTTAGCCATGATTTAATGCTGGAGCTTACAGTGTGTGTTTTTCCTCCCATGAGATTTGGAGTAAACTTTTAAGCAAATTAGTGCAGTTCTATGATGAATCACACCAACAGTGACAACAGTTCAGACTGGACATCTGTAAGGATGCTCTGAAATACCCAGACAAGATACGCTACTGACATGAAAGCTCACAAAGAGTGGGGGAATTATATTGGCCAAATCATGGTAAGGTTGATTATAAGAGGACTTTAAACTCAGTTCTGTGGGAGACTGAAAGGCAGTGATGGTGAACCTATGGCACACATGCCACAGGTGGCATGCATAGCCATATTGGTGGACACGTGAGCTCAGGTCCAGCGTGCCTGCATATGCCGGCCAGCTGATTTTCAGGCCTTCTGGGCCCACTGGGAGTCAGGAAACAGGCTCTTTCCAGCCTCCAGAGGGGGTGGGAAAAGCCTGGTTTTTGCTCTCCCCAAGCTCCAGAGCCTTTTTAGGAGCTTGGGGAGGGTGAAAATGGACTTCCCCACCCTTCTGGAGGCCGGAAATGGCCCGTTTGCTGACTTCCAGTTGGGCCAGAAATCCCTTTTTTTCTCTCCCCAAGGGATGGGGAAGGCCATTTTCACCATCCACAGGCTCCTAGAAAAGCTCTGAAGCCTGAGGACAGCAAAAAAAAAAGGGACTTCCGGTCTAACCGGAAGTCGGCAAATGGACCGTTTCTGGCCTCCAGAGGGCCTCCGGGGGGTGGGGAAGGCTGTTTTTTCCCTCCCCAAGCTCCTAGAATGGCTCTGAAGCCTAGGGAGAGCAAAAAATGGGTGTGCCATTGCATGCCAGGAGCGGGGGGTGTCAAGCGCACATGTGCGGGGGACTGCATGGAATTATGGGTATGGGCACGAGCGAACGTGACCCCACCCATGCTCCCCCCCTTTTGGCACGTGATGGCAAAAAGGTTAGCCATCACTGCCCTAAGGTAACTCTAAAGACTTAAACGCTGTATGAAGTAGAATGTTCTTATACAAAAGGACTTCTTAAAGCATTCAAAGAAACACACAAAGCTTAAGGCCTTTATTATCTAAATATTCATGTTCAAAATATAAAAAATAAGATGAGCTTGTCCTCTTAGTACAGAAAGTCAAAATGGTTTAACAGGTATAACAGAAACCTACCGGGATTAGTATTATAGCTGGAAAATCAAAGAACAGAACTTGTTCAATAGTAGCAAAAGCAATAGAAAAAGAGGGGGAGTTACACTGTTTAGAATATCCAGTCCTGCTCAGAAATCCAAATGAATGAACTTGGCCGTGCTAGAGAAAGCATCTGAATTAAACAAAGTGGAAGAGCAAAGGAAAACGAAACCGTTGTCATTGTCTACTATAGTATCGTCCTGCCAATCAAGAAGAAGTGGGTGTTGCCTTCCAAAGGCCAATGGCAGATCTTTCAAAAAGGTGTTAAAGTCATAATGATGGCAGACTTTTATTATGCCAGCATCTGTCGGGAGACAAACTCTGCCAGATATGATTGCTTCAGAAAGTTCCTGACTTGTTTTGCTGACAGCTTTCTGCTTCAGAGGGTAGTGGAAGGTATAAAAGATTCAGCTATAATTGACTTGATACAAATCAGTTGGGAATAATTTAATTGAGGAACTGGGGGAGGGGAGGACCCTGTGATTCAGGACTTCTGATTTTAAAAGAAACAATATCCAAACAATCAGTCATGCACCCTGAATGTTTTTTTTAATATTAATAAACATAGAGAAACTGTAAACAGGATCCACTGGCAGAGAAAGTTAATGGGAAAAGAAGGCCAAGTTTAATTGAGTGCTAGGTAAAAAGGAAATCTCAAAAGTTCAATTGGAAATGAGAAAAAAAGGTAGGAAGCTAAAACCTTAATGAAAATTTGAAAAGAAAAGAAAAAGCAAGGACACAAAAGGAAGAGTTAAAACCACTCCAAAACTACATCACAAAAATACTAAGGAAATTGGAAAGTGCTCTAGGGCCTTTCTCACCTTGGCTAAAGTCAGTATTTGTGACTCCATAATTTTTATTTTATTTAGCATGAATATTATCAAAGTTGTCATATTTAGTAGCACAATACTGAAACAATGAGAAAAACCAAGTGATGATTAATACTTTTTCATTGACCTGTAAAGATAATGTCCGACTGCAGGCTGACTTCATAAATTCAAAGCTCATGATAAACATCTCTGTCCAAACTATAAAACTAAAAGATTTAAGCATCATGTCCAACTTCTTTTAATACTACTACCGGTACTTTCCACTCAAAGGGTCACTGTGTAATTGCAAAAAAAAGAAAAAGGAACCTGTAACATTAATGGTTACAGAGGAGTCAGCCTTGTCATATGGAATAATCATCCACTGATATTTTTATCCCTATCTGCTACATTAAAGTCTAATGCAAACCAAGCCTCAGAGATTAAACCAGGTCCAGTGACATAAGAGTCTGCCACACAGTCCTAATCATTCAGTGGGCCTAAATTAGGTGCAGGCGTTAAGGGAAAAGATATGGTTGTGCAAAATTGTTTTTGCCAATTAACTGGACATATTTAATTCAAAGGACAAGCTCAAGACACATAGCTATTTATTGCAGTAAGTCCAAAAAGTGAATAGGTGTATTGTAAGAAGAGATGCTATTTGAATGAACTGCTAGACAAATTCACATCAAAACACACCTAAAAGGATTTAGCCTCACCGGCATAAAAACTTAGCTGCTTTAGTACTTCTGAGTGCACAAAAAGTTGACCTTTTAACATGCATAATACAAGCTATTATGGAAACGTGAGAACTGCAACATGAAAAAATAGCTTTAAAGGCAACTTGGAAAAACCAATTGTCTTCAAAAATGTGTTTGTGTCATTTTATTTCATTGTCAGGTCTGTTTCAAAAGTATTCTTTTTCAAGGGCTTCTACTCTTTCCCTTTTCCCAATAGCCTCCTTCCTTGAAATGATGTGTCCAAAATGCATTAGGAAATTGTAATAAACTTTAGTCAATGAACATTCAAAGACTATTTCTTTTCCTTTTTATTTGCTGAATTGTGCCTCTCTACTTCATGTCTGATCTTGCAAAAGCAGCTTTCATGTACCTCAGGTGTTTTTTTTCCAGTCTAAAATACAACTTCTTATTGGCTTTCATTTAAAAATGCATTTACCTAAAAACCGTGGATGAAAATGACTGACCCTTTTTCAGGCTTTGTGCTGAATTAAGTTTAAGAAAGAGAAAGACTAGAGAGGATAAACAAAAAGTATAATAAAAAGACAGAGGCATACGCAGCTTTTCTCATCAAATGGTAGAATAGGAAGAGCTACCTCCCTTACCAGAAAATCCTCTGGGGAATTCGGGGAGTTGAAGACCACTAGTCTTAAAGTTGCCAAGGTTGAATATCCCTACTTTAAGGCAACTTTCTTCATCCTAGTTAGGGATGTAGGGATGAGAACTGTACTCGCCTCTATCTGGCAAATATCAGTGCTCAAGAGCAGTCATATTCTCGTTTAGAAAGTGAGTGTCCAACTGAATCCAAATTACAAAAAAGAGACTGGCATTCTCCACCTGCCAGCTGATTTTAACATGGATTAGAATGCCCCCAGTCTTTCAAAAGTACTAACATGATTTCATTGTTCTACTTTTATTTGAAACAGCTGTGACGACCTTCACTTCCATGAAGGTAGCATTTTCATAGAATACAGGGAGAAAGATTGTTTTTATTTTCTGAAGGAAGAGTGCTTAAACCTACTTTGTATAACTCAGTTTGACGATGCAATGCTCTGTTTTGTAAGCTACACTGCGGCAGGAGAACCTGTTAGGGATAAGCCATGTTAAACAAAAAATCAGACACACAAATGAAAGAGATGAACTTTGTTTCAAGCCTTCCAAAACTTACAGCATAACTTAACTTCTTAGTGGACCTGTAACCATTTTTTTTTTTGGTACCCAAGAAGCCTAGCTTTATTTCAGATGTCATTAAAACAGAATGCTCAACTGGGTAATTACCCATCCACTATCTTCATCTGAAAAGTTGACCTTTAAGAATGCCAATTGCACAATATTTCAAACCACTGTACATGGATCATGAACAAAACTCTGAACACAAAAACATTATTCTCTGATGCCTGCATGTAAGATTTAGGAGATGTGGAAATGCATCAAACATAGCTGATTATAATAGTAAATTATAATGTTTTGTTTGCTTAGGATATTATTAGCTAGTCTTGCATTTCAGTGTCTTATGGGAGTCCGAGAGCACTTTTTAAAGACATAGTAAAAGCAAAAGCAGCAGAAAGTCAGGCAATCTATAAAAAGTTGAAATCTATATGTGTTCATACAAATATAAAGGTCTTTATCTGGTGCCAGAAATACAGGCGCTGCTCTGAGAAAATGTTTTAAGAATCAGCACATCAAAGTTGATCTGCTGCTATTCGCCATACACTTTCTCTACTTGTGTCTGAGGATTTTATGAAACTGTCCTGGCAACCCCTTTATTCTTCAATGCTCCTATGTCACTGCCTTCATCTTACTCTTGGGCCATGATTAGAAAAGCCATTTTCAGCTTAGGAGGAAAGAAACTAGAGGCAATTTAGAAGTGGGGGACAATCTGCTGAGCTCCCCATCCATGTCACATCCCACACTTTGGGATGATGCTGTCCTGGAGTGACTGGCTGCTTTGTATCTATGGCTCTCCATGGCACCGAACAGCTGATCAAGGAGGTGAGAGAGCTGCAAAATAGAGAGCATTAGCCTCAAGACAAAACCAGATACTCAACAGGTGCTACATGGGATGGAGGGAGGGCTGCTCTGCAAATAATGATTTAGTAGCATTGCCTCATCCTGTCCTAGCAATTGCCAGGCATCTTGCTTTGAATGTTGGGCAGCTGATCCAAGGGTTGGCGGAGATGTCCAGGAAAGCAAGAAAAGCTGCTTTGTTGTGCAGAACCTGGCTCAGGCTTCAAATCAGTTGTCTTGTTAGCAAATTGTGAGATATGGCTGAACCAATGGGTCTGGCCATCTGTCAAAGCCATCTGCCAATCACAGCAGTCTCGTGATTGGCAGGCAGTTTTCGACTGGCTGATGACTCCCAAGAAAAGAAAGAGTTAATAAGTTTGCAAGTACGAACCAATCGATTTGCATCCCCCGGCTTGAACACTCAAAACCAGGGGACCGTCCTTCAGCAGTAAGCCAGAACTGAGGCTATAAAGACAGGATAGGCATTGACAGTAGAGACAGCCAATTTTATTTTGATTTAGTGCTCTGCCAGCTCAAGATGAAGACTATTTTAACTGTGCCATGGGGGGAAAACCTCGCAAATAAAATTTTAATATAAGGGCAGATGATGATCCATTCCCAAACAGTTTTATGGCTTAACATTTAAGACTGGCGTCTTAAATTGTGCTTAGAATTCAAGCACGCGTACCCTCCATATAGCTTCCTCCAACATGGGCAGTCTGCAGACATGTGAACTTCAACTCCCAGAATTTCTCAATCCCTGGAGTACTGGGAACTTAAATCTATGTATCAGGTTGGGGAAGATTGGTGTAGCTACTATACTTTGAACTATCTGAAGCTCCCAAGTAGTCTTTAAAGCAGAGGTCTCCAACCTTGGCAACTTTAAGACTTGTGGACTTCCAATTCCCAGAGTTCTTCAAAGTTCCAGCAAAGCTGGCTGAGGAATCCTGGGAGTTGAAGTCCACAAGTCTTACAGTTGCCAAGGTTGGAGACTCCTGCTCTAAAGGATGCTCCCTGTGCAACAATTCAACACAGATCATCCCCATGTCCAAATAATGACTGCTGAAGGAAAGATGAAGCTGGTAGTCCTGTTTTATTTAATTACAGGTGTTGCCAATGATTACTGGAGACCCAAGCACAAGGCCAAGTCTAATAGCATCCCAAACTGCCTATTTAGGTCAGTCAGGAGGACATCTCTTCCCCCCCCCATCCCATGAATTGTTTATATTCCTACTGGCCTCATTCCACATCAATTGGGTTCCCCTGTCTTTGTACTCCCTGCCATGGTGTCAGATGATCCATAAATGTCACCTAGACTTGCAAGTCTTTGCTGCAGTACAAATGAGGCCCCATGCCAGATCACTCCTTGTGACCTGCTCCACTCATCTCTTTTTACAGCTTGAAAGCAAACCATCAGTCTCCAGAAATCTGTGTTGTAGGAGACCAGATGGGAAACAGGCAACTAGCAGTGAGGAAGTAGGGGAATGAGAAACTTTGAATGGGGATATTTTTGCACCAGGATGGCTCCTCTCCAGTTAATTCCAACCTCTTAAGTGGAGCTAAGGTTTCTCCCTCATTAGGCACCAACTCTGTGTTACCTCTTCATTTAGTACAGTGATGGCGAACCTATGGCATGCATGCCACGCTTCCCTGAAGCCCCCAGAGGGTGAAAAATGGCCCAACAAGCAAACCAGAAGTCCATTCCTGAACTTCTGGTTTGCCGTAGGGTCGTTTTTCGCCTTCAGGTGGCTTCCCTGAAGCCTCTGGAGGGTGAAAAACAGCTCAACGGGCAAAAAGGAAGTCCCATTGGGCTGTTTTTCACCCTCTGGAGGGCATAAAATGGCCCAATTGGGGCGTGTGTGTGCATGCGCAGTGCAGTGTGCATGGGGGGGTTTACGTGCTGGAATGCATGCACGCACAAGTGTGCACACGCCACCATTTTTGGCACGCAAGGAGAAAAAGGTTCACCATCACTGGTATAAGTTAAAGATAGAAATAAAGGAAAATCTGTAAATAATAGGAAAACCGTTTAAGAAAAGCTGTAAAAGAGAGTATATGTATATATATTGTTATTTTTGTACTTTTGTTTATGTTTGTTGTTTGTTTATTGTTTGTAAATTTTTATATGTTGTTTTTAAAAAACTAATAAACATTATTTTAAAAAAAAGAATTTTGAAAGAAAGCGATCTTAAACTTATTTCACTAAAGAGAGCAAATTGACTGAAAATCACAACTCTGAAATTATTATGGACAAAGCATGCAAGAAACTCTTAGTGGATTGTTTGTCAACAGTCTCTCTATGGTTGCAATCAGCAGACATAGCATGTTATTTGTTACATTAAATAATGAAACAATTAAAAACAGATACATTTTGTGAATTCTTGATCTCACAATTTGGAACTGGACTGTTCATGAATAGAAATGAATGGCACTTCATGGATGTTGATGAAAAGGAGATAAAACAGATCCTACTATCTGAGATCCCTACTATCTTTATTTGCACTTTTTGTTGGGGTGCCAGGAATAGAACTGAATGCTAGTGGCTATAAATTAAGGTATTCTGATTAATCAATGAAAGATGCTAATCTAACATTTCCTTAGGCAGGGGGTGTGGCCAGCATTGCGGCTCCTAAAGAACCATTGAATTGTTTTAGGGGATCCAAACGGATTGGAACTGTCCTGTAGGGATGGTGATGAAGGGAGACATGAACCGGCAGTCCAGGGAGTATCGCAACCCCCCTGGAGCACCAGCAGTAGCCTCCCACACCAGCAGCTGGGAAGACAGCCATTGTGAGCCGTCATAAGCTGGGACAGTTTTATGACAGCTTACAAAGATTTTGTGGTTTTTGAACTGCTCGGAATAGCTGGAGGAAAGCAGAGAAAGTTTAAAGCTGTGTAGAGATGTGGGGAGTGGACTTTTAAGCTGCTCTTCTTCCAGGCTGTAGCAGCAAAAATAGAAAGTGGAGAGTGTGAAAGAAGGCTCATGAAGAAATTTAAGTGTTGAGTGGAGTTTAAGAAGCCAATTGATATAAGGCACTGTTTGACTTAATTTAAAAGCAAATGACTACTGAAAAGAATTATTGTTTGTTCTAAGTTTGTTGTCTCTTTTTTATTTTATTTTTTCCATTCTTTGTACTTGCTTTCCCTTTGGATTACTTCTTTTTGAGCTGCATTCCCCCCTAGAGGCACCTGAGTCTTGGAGAGAACTAAACAACCTTGAACAACACCTGTTTAGCTAAATTGATAACACATAGACTCTTTTTGTGGATAGTGGATGGTGGATTGTTTGGTTTTGGCTTTGAAGAATGTCTTTTTGATTTTTTCTGTTTGGATTAAGGCAGAAAGAGCCTGAAGCAAAACTTGCATGGATTAATTTTGGTTTTTTGGGTCTTATTCTTTTTTCTTTTTTACCTTGCTTTTTTGATCTCCTCCTTTTTGGAATTTGGTTTTGGGATTTTTAGTACTCTATAGATACTGCTTTTTTCTTGGTTTTTTTCTTTTATTGACTTGGATTAACTTGTATTTGGATTATAAACCAGTGGAGAAGATGAAGAAGATAACAGCACATTTGACATCAACAGTTGGCTCAATACTTCAGAGTCCTGTGGCTCAGAAAACTTTAGATACTACAATGCAACAGGATAAATCTAACACTATGGAATTGAAAAATATGATACAGACTCTTCATGCAGACCTTAAGGAAGGGATAGGTAAAGTAGAAGAGGTTAAAGGCTTGATGGAAAAAAATGAACAAAGATTGCAAAAAAGGGCGGAAATTGAAATAACGGAGAAGAGAGTACAGGAGTGGGATGAACAACTTACATCACCTGACAGGAACCAGTAAAAGACTATTATTTCTCTAGAAATGGATAGAGCTGATTATTATTTACAATTCCAAAACATTGAGGAGGAAAAAGGAGAAAAGCTAATTGATATAATGGCAGAAATATTAGCAGACGCATTGGAGAAAAGCAAAGAAAAGATACTTAACGATATAGATGAGATATTTAGGGAAGCCAGATTCACTTAACAACTGTGTTACTAACTTAACAACTGCAGTGATTTACTTAACTGTGGCAAGAAAGGTCATAAAATGGGGCAAAATTAATTTACCAACATAAATTTTAAGCTCAATTGTGATTGTAAATCAAGGTCTACCTATATGTCATTTTTTATAAACAATTCAAATTTGCTATCTTCCCTTCATGAATGCTTTCTGCATTTTTCACATCTCCCAACTGTGTGCTAAGGATTTTTTAAAACATACAGTACTTACATAAGCATAACATTAGTACAAAACTGCTCCCAACAGAGAGATATAAACTGATAGGAATGGGATTCCTGGCCACAACAGAAGCATCTCTATAGGGTGCTTAACTTCTAAATTCAGGAGTGTAAAGTAAAAAATATTATTGCTGACCACAATAATATGGTCACAGCTCCAACTGTTTTTTATAGTGTTTTCCCGAAAATAAGACAGGGTCTTATTTTCTTTTGACCCCTGAAATAAGCACTTGGCCTTATTTTTGGGGAGGTCTTATTATTTTTGAAGTACAGGAGGCTGTGAGCGTGGCCACCTCATGGCTGCTGCTGTGTTTTAGGAGGGCTTATTTTTGGGGGACGGCTTATTTTCAGAGAAACAGGGTAGCATCATTCTGAATGGTCATTAAAAAACTGGTCTGAATTTTGATCAGCCAAAGGAATCGCTTGCCTGCAGAAGCTGTGGATGCTCCATCACTGGAGGCTTTCAAAAAAAGAGACTGGAGAGTCATTTGTTTGTAAGTATAGGGTCTCGTACTCGAGCAGGGGGTTGGACTGGAAGACCTCCGAGGTCCCTTTCAACTCTATTATTATTGTTCTGTGATCATATGACCATGGGATACTGCAACGGTCATAAGTGTGAAAAGCAGTGTTTTCAGGTCCATTGTAACTTTAAGCAGTCACTAAACAAGCATTTGTAAATCGAGGATTACCTGTACTACAGTAATTTGCTAACATATCCACACCCACACACCATGATCCAACTGGACCAAGGTAGCAATTTAGTATTATTGGGGTCGTGGTGGGTTACTGCGGGTTCGGACTGGTTCACTTGAACCGGTGGCAGGAATTTGCCCCCGCTCGCCAAACCGGCAGTGACAGCCAGCCAGCCACGCCCTCGAACTGGTTCTCCAGCCAAAAATTGGTCCTCCGGCTTGAAAGTGACTAAAAAGCAACCCTCTGCACATGCGCAAAGCCTTCTGCGCTTACGCAGAGGGTTTTAACCCAGAAGTGATGGGGGCGCGAGCGCAGTGAGTCCACACATGCAAAATGTGCATTTCCAACGCAACCTGAACCAGTAGGGAAGGTAAGAGGAACCCACCCCTGTGTTGGGGGATGTTTTTGCATGTTCTCTGAGCTTGGTTGTTTTCTTCAGACCTTTCCTTATTAGGGTAGGTAATTGTATCAATATATGGGAGTTGTGGAGTTTGCTGATAGGCTGGTAAAGATGTTCAGAAAAACAGCCAAACTCCCAGGATACCAAAATCTGTTCAACCCTGAGCCATATATGAAGGTAGTCCTCGACTTAGAACCATTCTTACAACGGCACTGAAAAAAAGTGACTTATGACTGGACCTATGAACAATTGTGGCATCCCCATGGTCACATAATGGTCACATAATCAAAATTCAGGCACTTGGCAACTGGCATGTATTTATGATAGTTGCACTGTCCCAGGGTCATGTGATCACCTTTTGCAACCTTCTGACAAGCAATGTCAATGTTTGGGGGGAAGCCAAATTTGCTTAATGACCACATGATTCACTTAACAACTGCAGTGATTTGCTTAACAGCTGTGGCAAAAAGGTCATAAAAGGGAGCAAAACTCACAACAACTGCCTTGCTTGGTAACAGGAATTTTGGGCTCAATTGTGTTCATAAATCAAGGACTACCTGTATTCTCACCTATTGCATGGCAGCAATCCTATATGCAAACGAATTTGTCTCTGGACACCACATGCCTTTAGGAAGAGATATCTCTGAAATTAACTTTTGGAATCCTTCCTCTTTAAATTTTATGTAGAAGATGCTCCATTTTTGACTTCCTCATTTCAACTACATTTGAAGCCTAAAGTTGCAAGGACCTTCTCGGTGCATGAAAATCCAAGAATGGGTTTCCAGAGGAAAATTGCAGATGACAGGAACCATTAGCACTACTCAGGTGACCCAGAGGACACCTCCAAGTGGCCTAAATGACCGTCTAAAAGAATGCAAATGATCAGCTGTCTGCAAGGAATATAAATCCTTCCATTCCCCACCAGCCAGCCAGAGCTGAAGAAGCTTTGTAGATGAGAAGCGAAATGCCTTCATAAGAAAAGACAAGAAAGTCCAGTTGCCTCCTGAAAAAGCATCTTTGGGATAAAAATCCATAGCTCAATGCACATATTCTGTTGAGAAAGTTCCCGGAGGATGGGCTCCAGCACGAGTCCAAAAGCTCGGAAGACTAAACCTTTGGTCCCAGTGACCAATCAGATTGGATTCTGCAACATTATACCAGGACACAAATATTCACCTTCATTCATAAAAATCAAGCATGAACCTATTATAGTAGAAGATGTTTAGGATGAGATTTGCACATTTTATTGCATTCCCCCACTGCTGGTTGTGTGAACACAAGTGGCAAATATACAAGCAGACTATTTATTTATCTGATTTTATATTTGCTTCCTTTCTCTTGTATTGGGCTGGCAACAAGCTCCCACGAATGGGGCAGGGAGGAATTGTCGCGCAGGAGGAAGTGTCGTTTGATTATTTATGATTTGCTTTGAAAATTGAAGTCACTGATCCGATGTAGCTACTTCGGTTCTGACCAGAGAATTTTGAATGATGACTTTTTGGCTTTTGATATTTTGTGTTAGTTTTTCCCCCCAACGCAGATGTCATTACATTAATTCTGTCCTGAGGCAATTTTTAGTTAATGTTCTGAGCCATAGGATATTTGAAAGGAATGGAGTGATTAATGAGATCAGCCAATAGACCATGTTGTTTGAGAATATGTGCAAAACAAAGAGGTAGGTTACAATAACGAATGCAATAGTTACAATAAATAATGAATGCAACTGCTTTAGACATAGCAATGGAACCCATTTTTTGTCCTTTTTGGAGGCTGTAAGGGAAGTGTTATAAGCAGAGCAAATTAAGGACATGCATTGATTGAAACCTGATGAAATGATTCAGAAAACTGCCCAATGTTCCTAATCTCTCTTTTGGGGGAAGATATCTTTCATTGGGGATGAATCTGAAACAAAATTCGCAAAGCTAAAGTTTGTGTCAATCATTAATTACCACTAGAAATAAATAAATAATTATGATTATAGTTTTTAGTAACATTGGATAAGATTTGCAGCTAGAGCTGTATTTCTAAGGAAATGGATCTTGATCAAATACAAGCATATAGATATAAATATTTTGTTCTATCCTCTTTTAAATTCTGATCTGATTTTTTTAGAAAGAAAGGACCTACGGTATATAACCTGTTTATTTGGGGGCAGAATCAACTGAAATTTGTAGACAGTAGATTATTCCTTTTATGAGCATGAATCTTCCTATATTTCAGGCAAATAGATATAGCTATTATCATACAAATGCAGTCTTTGGAGTTTGGGGATAAAACCTGGGGATAAATTCTGTGGTTGGCCACAATTATGCAAATATCTACAACATATACAGGTTGGTGCAAGATATCTTCAGGTCTTACCCCTTTAACAGTAATTGATCTCTTCAATGTGAACCACACAGGAATAACTGCTGAGAGGATCCCACTACCAAAAAATCAGGGGACAGAGACTAGGAGGAGTGATTTCACTTCAGCCTATGTTTTTTGCAAAATAATCTTTTATAGAAATCTGACTCACCCTGACACTGCTAGCAAAACGGAACTGAATTCTTGGATGAGAAGCAAAATGTTTTCAAGGAAAAACACAAGGAAGTCCAGTTGCCCTTTGAAAAAGCACCTTTGGGACAACCATGACCTGAAGGATTGAGAATCTCCATGCATAATTCCCCCCAGTCAATGGATGACATCTATCCAATTTGCTTGACAATATGAACAGTAGAATTAGAATACTCATCATTTAATAAGCCAAAATATACATCTTCGTGCTAGCAGGGGAAAGAAAATTTTGGGAAAAACTATATGATACCGATACAATAAGAAAGAGAGTCATTCTATCTTTTGTCCTTCCTTGAAGTGATTCTTCTATTCACTGAAACATGTATGGAACAATAAGTCTAGATATGTAGTATCACTTGCAAATGGGGAGGGAATTCAAATAAAATGTTGCATAAGTAAGTTTCATATGAATGGTTTGTGGAAATGTGAGAGAAAGAATAAATTGTTGGCTATTCCCAAAAAAGGAGGAGGAGGAGGAGGAGGCGGAGGAGGAGGAGGAGGAGG